>JAQQSW010012284.1:0-12560 GCA_028646575.1 Pseudocheirus occidentalis | reverse complement strand
TTTCTCTTCCCAATTTTTCCTCCACTTTTCTTATTTGGTTTTCAAAATCCTTTTTCAGTTGATGTATAGCTTCTAGGCATTCTTCAATTGTCTTGGAAGCATTTGGTGTGGGAGTTCTGAGTTCTGGGCTGTCTTCTTCCCGTTCCATGCTTTGATCCTTTTTTTTGTCCACAAAAAAGGATTCTAGAATTTTATTGCTGTTCTTATTTTGCTTCCTTTTTCTCATGTTGGCCAGTCAATTAATTGGTTGGTTTTTTTTTAGCTCTGTGAAACTCTGCTTCCAGGGGGGAAAGTTCTGTTCCAAATGGCTGGGGTTTTCCCAGCTGCTGGAGCTATTGTGGGGGTGTTGCAAGTCCCCCCAGCTTTGGCTTGCTGAAAGCACACACCAGGACCACCACCCAAGACCATGATCCAGATCCAGTCTGCTCAAGGGAAGAGCACTTGGTCCTGATCAATTGATTCAGCCCGCTGTGGAGTCCGCAGGCCAGGGACTCTGAAGCAGCTTGGTGGGGGTCGCCTCCACAGCTGATTCCATCAGTTCCCTTCCCCCACTGCTTCCTTGCCTCGGGGGCAGATTGGCCATACTGCTTTTCCTCCTCCAAATTAATTTTCAAAGTTTCACTTTCAATAACCATCTCTGACCGTGGTTTGCAAGATTTTAAGATCCCCTCAGGCAGGTGCTTTAGATCTTCTCTGAAGTAGATTCAAGCTGCTACTTTGGAGGCTCAGCTTCTCCTGGCCACCCTGGGGCCTGGCCTGGTGGGGCTGCGGTTTTGGGCTGGGGTGGTCTCTGCTCCAGTGCGAGCTGCCCCTCTCCCATCCTGGTTCCTCACACCTTGGCAGATGTGGAGGTACTGGAGGCTGTAGATCCTCTCCTCTACAGACTGGCTGTGGTGCAGCTTGGCTCAGCTCAGCCCCCTCCTTCCCACCACCCCGGGCCTGGCCGCGGTCTTGGTTTCAGGCTGGGCCAGCCTCTGCTCCCAGCCGCTGCAATGAGCCTCTGCTGCTGAGCTGCCTTCAGCAAGAGATGTGTTTTCTGTATTTTTGTGAGTCTGAGAGTTCTAGACTTTCCTAGACTTTGTCTGGGCTCATATTTTATGGGTGTTTAGGGTGGCGGTGTGGGAGATGCGGGACCTTGCTGCTTCTATGCTGCCACCTTGGTTCCACCCCCACTTAGTATGTAATTTTGGGAAGCAGTATGGTACAGTAGAAATGTGGTTGACTGTGGAGTCAGAAGATCTTAGCTTGAATACTGCCTCTGATGCCTTTGACCCATGTGATGTTGGGCGAGTCATTTAACCTTTCCAGTGTTTCTGTTCCCTGCCCTATAAAAGAAAGTTGAACTAGTTGACCTCTAAGGTCCCTTCCAGTTCTAGACCTATGGGCCTACACTCTTGGTTGTATAATTATATCTATGTATACATAATAAATGGCTAAAGGAATTGAAAGAGAATGTCCTGTAAAGACCACTTGGTTGTGTGTTTGAGAGGATACTAGATCAATAGAAATCTAGAAATTTGGTGATAAAGGAAAGAGAAGAAAAGAGGAACTGCTTTTATTCAGGAATAGTGCACCATGCATAGGAATTTCAATCTTATATTTCTTTTGTATCACTTTTTTCCTCCCCTCCCCCCATATACATGTTATGTTGAACACATAGTATGTGTGAAATAAATATATTTAGTGGAAAAATGGAGCAGGGCAGGTGCAATAGGGTTGTTTTGTGTTACCACAATTACTTAGAATAAAAAGTAACCCAACAGATATAAACAAAAATATTAATGACTAGAAAAGGAGCCAGATAATTCACAAAGTCCCAGGAGTAACAGATAATAGCCCAAGTATAGTTATGGTATCCATCAAACTTCAATACCCAGTATGTTAAATGCTATTGCTTTCCTGTTTTATGGAAGGACATAGCCAGGAATCACACAGGATGAGAGGCATGAATGGGTTGCTATCTGTACCAGTGACGAGAACACCCCTGTTGAAGATTTTATAGATCCATCAAAACATCATAGTATTAACCTTTTCTATTATGATAGGTTCACAATATATCATTATCAAAGTTCTTGTAATTTTTAAAAATAAAATCTGCACATTCTCCTATACATATCTTGTTATATATATATGTTTATATAATATATCTTGTTATATATATATATATATCTTGTTTTATAGGTTTAATATGTCATATTATATATGAATTTCTCTGCTAAAGGTTCCACCTCTTGACTCTTATTGTTTTTGTTATTTCTTCATACACTGAGCATGGGTCATAACCCAATGCATTTATTTCTTTTCATTTGTATGAATTGTTGCTTCATCACTCAAATATGTTTCCCTGGAAATATATACTCTCTGTGCAGAGTATATTATTCCGACATTTGTTTCACCTTTTATGGGAAGGTTATTTTAGAAAGTTTATTTTTTGAGCAGCACCTGCATACCATCCTTCAGGTGCTATGGGAGTCATTCAATAAATCAAAACATTTCATTTTAATAACTTTGCATCTCATTCGTACACTCAGGCCTATTTGGAGCTAACATAATCACCATTAGCTTTCTCTCCGTGCTTTATTGATGAGTCCACGTTATAGCGTTTGCCAAACGTCTCAGTCACGTCAGCTCCCTGTAGCCCCCTGCTAATGGCCTTTCCTCCCTATCCGTGTTACTCAGGCTTTCGTTTTCATTGCTAAGTCTCTGGTGTCTCTTGCTATCCTTGGAATTGGTCCGGCTCCATCCACATTTAAAGCTCGTCCTCTGTCTTGAAAATAACCATACACTCAGCATTAAAAAAAAGAAAACCCTACTTAGTTAAAATACAATTAACTTTCCATTACCCTGGAAATTGAATATTATTATCATAGATTGTCTACACCAGCATTTAAGTTCTCATCAATATGTGCTGAGGCAAAAGCAGCAGCAGACGCAAGATTTGTTCATCGTTCTTTTGAATTTCTCTTTCTCTTTTAATAAGTCTTTCATCCATTGCTCTGTATCTATGATTTCACTGGTTGAGGAGAATCCTCCAGTAAAGAAGCTATTGGCGCCAATGCAGCAATTATAAATTTAGAGTTACTGAGGAATTTTAAAAGGATAAGTGGCTTGACTTAGGCCAGTCAATACCAGCGGGGTTGGTAGGGCATAGGAATGGGGCACAATCACTGGGAGACTCAATTCTAAAGGCTGCCAGGCTGGTCTCGTGAGTAGCAGTGAGGTAGTCAGTGCCAGTGGGGGTCTGGGATGAATCTCTAGTTATGCCATGCTAGTTCTAGCCCCAATGGTAGGAAAGAAGGTGGGAATTTAGCCCCAATGATCACAAAGAGGAAGCTGGGAAATCTTGTAGATATCTCTTTTGCATAATTTGCTGATATGTCGTTCTTTTGTTCAAATCATTTGGAATTTCTTGAACACAAACATGTACTAGATGAAATGAAATTCTATTTTATCTACCCTTCTGCTTTCTTTCACTTTTTCCACAGCATGGATAATCAAGAGCTGACTATAAAAAAATGTACCCATTAGAGCTGGTAACAATACCAAGAGCTTTTGAAGTACATAGGAAGGGTACTTTTGAAGTGGGGGCCAGAGAGAGGAGAGGAAAAATGAGAAATGATCCTGCTTAGAATCTGGTTTCAATAAGGAATTTCATCTTTTGCCTCTTGATAAACTTTAAACCAATAATTTCCAATCTAGATTTCAGGTGACATTGGGCCATGAGGATACCTACGAGTGTTATAGCTTAGAGGACCTAATCTGCTGATTTCACTAATAGAGTTAAAAACAAAAACAAAAAACAAAAATCATTCCTTGTGACATGAGTAAGTAGTGGCAGCTGTTCTTCGCCTCTCCCGCTCCATACAGGGAAGGGAGTTGAAACTAGAGGGAGTAGGGTATGGGATTTAACACAGTGATTGGAAATGAAAGCCATGTACAGCATATATCTGGGGAATAGTGTGCTTACTGAAGAGTCAGAGAATTGTAGAGGATCATTACATGATGGGACATGTAAATGGAGCCTAGAGATCCATGCTTACCAATTAAGTAAGCAATTACTGGAGTGTGTTCTCTTGTCTGGATAAGAAGTGATCACAAGAGAGACATACAGGGTAGAAGAGGGAAAAGCTTACTTGAAGTCAGTGGCAAGAGTTTTAATTGATGGTAGAAAGCAAAAAAAACAAAACAAAACCAGGAAGTAACCTCTTATCTTTTGTTCACTGTAAAATTAGTAGATATCAAATAAATAGTAGCTATTTCCTTCTATAGTTTTCTCTGAAATATTCATGACTTATATGTATTTAGTACTTTATATACATCACCCCTATTTGTTTAAAAAAAATAGTCCTTTGAAGGGAGATGAGGATAATGAAGATCAGCAAGCTGACAAAGCCAGAACTCTAAATCAGTCTTCTAGTACCTCATATGTTCCTCCCACAATTCCATGTTGTCTCAGTGCAGGGACTGCTTAGGTGGTATTCTTACCTATGCTCAAAGAGGTAGTATGATATAGTATGATAGAGTGTTGTGCCTGAATTAAAAAAACTCTGGATTCAGAGCCACCTCGGATAATTACTAGCTGTATGACCTTGACCAAATGCCTTTCTATGGGCTTTACTCAAGCAGCACCTTAGGGCTTGATCTAAGTATAGGTAACTAGACTCTAATTTGCATATTTGGTGACTTGCCATACTGAGACTGAATGACTAAATAAGGATTTTTTCAAGCATTTATTAAACACTTACTATCTGCAAAACAATCTGCTTAGTACTAGGGATATAAATAGAACAAACAAGACAGTGCCTGGCTTCAAGAAGCTTACATTCCAGTAGGGGAAGACAACACAGAGAGGGAAAACATGCTTTCATCTGGGAAGTCACTGATGGTGAGCAGAATCACAGGTTGGCACATCCTTTCTAGGAACGGTGGTGTTGCTTTGATTGAAGGAGAGAGAGAAAGCCAGGGTGGGGGGAGGGAGGGAGGATGGCGAGAGTGTATGCAAGGCGGCAGGAAGATGGTTAGTTATCATGATAGCCAGACAGGGGTGCATGATTCTAAGGCAGGAGATAGAGTGTCTGGTAAGAGACCAAGGACAGAGATAACAGCACGGCAAGAATATGATTATTAGTAACCTAAGCCAACAAAAATCACAAAACCTTCTTATAGTCACCTGAAGATCTAGTTCAAAGACTATATGCCCTCTGTGTAATAAATGACTAGAAGGAAATAGCGGGATGGAATACTTTAAGAAGAAAAATTCATAGAGTTCTTGCCTCTGAGTAGTAATAGAAACCTTGAAAAGGAAAAGGAAAAAAAATGGTTTGGAGAGATATTTTTGTTCTGTAATAGAAAACTAATAGCTAAATGAATGAATGGATGTTAGTAATCACTGTGTGACCCTGGGCAAGTCACTTAACTTTGTCTCAGTTTCCTCATCCGTCAAATAAGCTAGAGAAGGAAATGTTAAACTACTCCAATATCTTTGCCAATAAAACCCCAAATGAAGAGGCAGACACAACTGAAACAACTGAACAACAATGAAGAGTAGCAGAATGAACTTAGAAGATTAGGGTTTGAATACTCACTAAGTATCTGACCTTAAACAGATAGCTTCTCTAAGTATCACTTTAAAGTTTAAAACATATATAAAATTATAATATATATATATAAAATTATAATATATATAAAATTATATTATAGAATATACATAATTTCATATATATATATGAAATTATGTATATTCTATATATATGTAATATTAGATTTAGCCTAGATTAGCCTAGACTTGGGGAAAGTGGGTTTCAGAGAGTTTAACACAAAGATCTTATTGCCTAAAATTTCATAGCCAGCATGAACCTAAGAGGGTTCACTAAAGCAGGAGTCAGCAAACTAAAGCCTGAGGGGCAAATCCAGCTTGCCTCCTGTTTTTGTACAGCTGAATTTAAAAATGGTTTTGACACTTTCAAATAGGATATAATTTTATTTAAAAATTTCCAAACCATTCTTAGGTCTCTAGTCATACAGAGACAGGTGCAGGTTGGATATGGCCCACTGGTGGTAGTTTGCCAGACTTTATTAAAGAATAAAGTCCTGTTGACACAAACATAGTTGCAAAGAGGAAACTGTAAAGCTGTCTAAAGTTTATATGCATTAGACCTCCTCAACCATGTTTATTTTTTGTCTTGCACTGCTTTTTCCTTAAATTCTCTCTCTTTTATAAACTATGAATTTAACAAGCAAGAATGTTTCTTTATGTAATGGATGGGAAGAGTAACCATTCACACTAGTCTCTCAGTATCAGTGAGGTCCACAGCACCTGTGGATACTTATTCATTCTCTGGACTGGCTCGTTCATTCATCCCTGTTCTCTCACTGGCAGATCTTCGTTCCCAGAGTACTACCATGCAGTTATACTCCCATCATCTTAGGATCTTAAAAGGTAACTCTGTTTTGGGGAATAAGAATCCTTATTCACCACTTTAGTTGCTGGGCACCCACCATTGTATTTCTCTTTATACACACAAACTCCATATAAACATGATGCCTTTTAGATCTTAAATATAACTGTTTACTTACTAATAACGAAAAAAAGAAATAATGGTTCAGGTATAATATTTCTCAAGAGCACAAATAATAAAACATATTGCAATCCATACATAAAGTTGGGTCATATTCTCCCCTCAAGGCATTAAGTATCTATTAGGGAGAAAGGACATGCACAAAGATGTCTGCTAAGTGAGGAAAAGCCATCTCACTGTAGTAACTCACTACTCTGGAACTATAAACTTTGCTATCTTTTTTTTTTTACTCAAAAACTGTCCATAATTTTTCCTTTATAAATTTTCTTTTTTGAATGCATATTTACATAGCAAAGCTGAGTGGTATAATAAATCAAACAAGTCAATCTGTTGAGTGACTTCTCTGATTGTCTGTTTCCAAGTTGTTCTTCTGCTAATATGGATTTATTCCTCACCAGCAATGGCAGTATTTACCTTCTGCTTCAAACTTAAATGATGCATTTTTAAAATCTGCTCTTTCATTTCTTCTCTTTTTGCGCTCAGACACTGGGTCCTCTCTCTAAATGACCCCACCTTAGCTTATGGTTAGTAACAAATTTTCATCTTTGGTCTATTCTCATTGATTGCAATTATCTCATAATTAAAGGCAGTGTGGTATAATGGAAAATGAGTTGGTCTCAAAGCCACAAAGACTTTAAATCTTGCCTCTGACAGTAGGCAAGTTACTTCATCTCTTAGTACTCTAGGAAACTCTCTCAAACTATAAATTGCAGAGAAGATGTTGAACTACATTGATAAAGGGATTTCCCAGGAGTTCCACATACCAACAAAATCACAGGACCAGGACCCATTCTATCCCTATCAATAATGATAGACTAGTCCTGGTCTTTACACGACTTCTGTTTGTCCGAAATCCAAACTGAGGAGCAACTGTACTAGAATTCTGAATCACAGCAACTGTCTTATTTTTATTTTTCTAAATAATTAAACAAAGCAGAACTAACTCGGTGATTCACTTTTCCATATAAAAGGTCAATACCTTAAAGTGGCAGCACTTTAGATTTATGCAAAGGATAATACAAAAGGATCAGGCAGGGCATTTCAAATCTGTTGCATTCAGATTTTATTTTAGTATATATTATATTTAATTCAGTAGTTTCAAAACTACCCTTTGTTACTGTACCCCCTCCTGAATCCCTCCTGGGCATTTTTTCTGTTTTTATTTTTTTTAACTTTTGGAATAAAACAAGGATTGCCATAACATAGTACAATAAAAAAATCATTGCACAATGAAACTGCAAGTCTACTATGCATAGCTTGCTATTCCTTTCACATATACAACAAAATTGTCATTCAAATTTCTTTTTTCCTTTCTCCCCCACTTTTGCTTTAGAGATGGCTACCATTATATATAAATAATTATCTATATGTAAAATTATTCTATACATCTATTTATCAGTTCTTTTTCTGCATGCATATAGCATCTTTCTTCATATGTCCTTTATGGTTAATTTGGGTATTTATACTAGTCAAAATAACTTATTCCCTCAAAGTTGTTCTTAAAGCAATATTTCTTTTACTTTATACAATGTTCTCTTGGTTCTGTTCATTTCACTCTTTATTATTTCATGCATGTCTTTTCATACTTTTATCTAAAATCATTTAGCTTATCATTTCTTTCTTTCTTTTCATTTTCATCTTTTTCTTTTTGGAGGGCAATTGGTGTTAAATGACTTGTCCAAAGTCACAGGCTAGTAAGTGTGTCAAGTGTCTGAGGCTGTTTTTGAACTCAGGTCTTCCTGACTCCAGGGCTGGTGCTCTATTCACTGCGTCATCTAGCCACCCCAAACTCATGATTTCTTATAACATAGTAGTATTTCATCCAATGTGTATTTTTAAAAGATGCTTCATTAATTCTCTTTTTCTTTTGTATTTTTTTCTCTTGGTATCATTGCAGCAACTATTCTTTCCACCCAACTCAGATTTTTAAAAACCATGTACAGAAGAGGGAATAAAAGAATTAGTTAATTGAAAATAAGCAATAAAGAGTATCACAGGCCTAAAAATGCAGGGCCAGAAGCAATAAAACAACAACAACAAAATAAAAAGACAAAGAAAGATAATAGCTCAATGATGATTGTTAATTAATTACAAAAAAAGAATTTTTAAAAGAGCTATTCTTAGGATAATAGATAATTTAGTGCAGATACATGATATACTCATAGGGGATATGATGATGATAATGAATGATGGAGAGAAGCAATAGAACACGAGCTCCTTAAGGGACAAATAGGGAGAACTACTCAACTCTCATTGGTCTCTTTTTTTTCTCCATCAGGAACAATCTTCAGACTATTAAACATTAAAGGGAAATGCTTATGGGAGAACTGAAATCAAAGTGAAGTGAGATAATAGAGAACATTAAACAATCATCAATGAGCTCTAATCACCAGACCTGAAGGAATGATATCCCAGGTGACTGAAGAGCCTAGCGGACACGGTCACTGAGCCAGAGGGCAAGATGTGATAACTGTCTACAAGTGTGTGACAGGCTACCAAGCAAGAGGAAATGAGACTTGTTCTTTTTGGACAAAACTCAGAGCAGTGGATAGAAGTCGTGAAGTGTCAAGTACAGCAAGACCTCCTAACAAAGATGGTAGTCAGGAGCAGGTCTGGTCTGGAGGAATACAGTAGTGCGGAGAAATGGAGAGAAGGAGATGGCGCAGTTTTGCTTTGCTGGAACTTGGTGGTTCTAGTCTATGTTCCCAGAGTCGGGCTGGTCTCTCATATTTCATTTGAGTACAAGAAGAAAGCTTCCCATAGATCCCACAGAGACAGGAACATAGTTATAGCAACAAACAGGGTATTCTGTGAATCACTTAGGCCTAAATCAATTCACAGATTTCATCCGTAGTAATAGTTGACAGGGGAAGGAGAGTGAAAAAAAGGCAGGATTTACCCATGAGGGAAAGCCATATCAACTTGAGTCACTTAGTCTGATACAAGCCTTTTGAAAATACTGCAAAATTAAACTCATTTTGAAAATGCCATAGGACAGAAAGAGCAATTAAAGACTTTTTCTAAAAACTATGCTTCCTGGGACCAAATAACATTAACTTCTTATTTGCAGTTTCTTAAAGAAATCTCTACGATTTTTACTAGTATTTATAAATGTGAAATGAATTTATTTCTTTTTCCCCAAGAATGACTGTGTAATGTGAAGTTTTATTCTACTTAATTGCAACACACACACACACACACACAAAGACACACATGTCAGATCAACTCAAAAAATCAATTCTCAAATTAATTATCTTGCCATAAGTCACCATTCATTAGTATTTAGTGCTAATATTGGTCTAGATTTGTGTACTAGGGCACCTTATTATTTTTCTATTTCCCACCATCATATAACTTTATTCTGTTGTACCAGAGAACTAAAAATAAATACTCCAGAAACGATTTCATTTTTTTAAAAAAAAGTTGACAATGGGAACTTTGAATTCTGCAATTATTCAGGGCATAGAGGGAGGGAAAAAGGTCAAGGTTGCAAAAAGCAATGTTCATTCCAGTATTAACATGGCAGATTGTGATTTTTTTTTAAAGTCTAAACACAACAGAATCTGTAAGCAAAGCAATTTCTATGAATTATTTTAGCACATGAAATGTCACTTCTTTGTTAAACAACCTTTTAACTCTGTGTTATACTCTGTAATCTATCTGAGTAGTCAAAATCCAGTGTCTCATTTTTTTTGGTAAATGCTGCCTATGAAACATGATTTATTTCTCCTTAGTGTTTAGTTCAGCTTTTTGAATTACTTTTTACAGGTGTGTGTTAGAAAGTCTTAACAGAAATAAATCCGAACTCTTAAGTTCTTAAAAGCACCACCTTCTGTTTAGACATAGGCCTGCTGTGGCATTGCTCACATTTGACAACAGTCATTTGGGAAGAGAATTAAAAGGTTCTTTGTAGGTGTCAAATGTTTTAAAACCTACATCTCAAGGTATTAAAAAAATGACTGTGTTTTTGATTATTCCTCCCATATTACCAAGGTGTCTGGAGTCCTTGGTGGGACGTAACAAATCAGGTGAACTATAGCAAGCTCTGGTATGGATTCAGGGGCAAAAATCTCATGCATTTCCCCACTGCAAATGAAATTACACTGCATGAAGAAAATTACTGCAAATTGACAGGCAGGTACACTTGCTGACTAATCAAACTATTATCCACCCCCTTTCCCCAGTGCTCAAGAGCTACATATTTGTTTGCCTGCATGAGACTCAAGGGAGTCCACTTCCAAGTTATATGTTCCCTATCATCAATAAGCTTATCTTTCAGAATCCTCCTTGCTGGTTATTACAGTCACTCTCAGGGAAAGATATTAAGTTCTGGGATACTAAGGAAAACATTATGTGAATTGACATTATCATTGCTCTCTAAGTGAATTCTGGGTTTATCCCTAGCATCAGGAACATAATTTCAAAATAAATAAAATAAACCCTATCACTTATTGACCCCTAAGGTACCATCAGATAGTAAGAGTCATAAATCAGCCTGATGGCCTTAAAACAGTCACTGATTTTTCTTACTAATCAAATGAGATCAGAACCAAGCCATCACTGTAGGAGAAGAGCAGTTTTAATTAGCTTATCCAACAGTGTCATTTAGTAAATCAAAAGCCTTTGAAAGGTCAATGAATCTTGCCTTTATTATCTCATTATCTTCCATCACTAACAAGGTTTCATTAACCAGTTCCTCAGCAACAGTCATTCCAGCGACAAGCAGGAACTTGGCTACAGTGGGACACCCTTTGCTACTTCCAAAATTATAGGTTAAAAAAAAAACAAACAACTTACCGCAACTCTTGATTCCAACATTACTTTAAAATGTTAGCATCCTCCTTGATTTGCTCTGTTTGTACAGTGGGTTTACTATCTGCCCTCTACAACTCACAATGAAATTGTAGGGATCACTTTAACAATGGAATAATATCAATTAATTATTACATAGTTTTACAGTTACAAAAGATTTGCATATATTAAAACAGTTGATCTTCATATCAACTCTTTGATATATGTAGTATTAATATAAATATTCTCATTTCACAAATGACTATTGTAGGATCATGAATTAAGGGTTGTAAAGAGTACTATTGTTCAATCCCCTCATTTTATGGAGGGTTTGTTGTTTGTTCTTTGTTTTTGAGGAGGACCAATGATAAGACAGGATGATGCCTTGATTTTTGATGGTTTGGTTTAAGTGAGGCTGAGTTGCATAAAGTTGTCAGCTTTACTCTCTCTTCCAGAGTCTAGTGGCAAAACAAAAGTCAAGGCTACTGGCAACGGCCCAGGATACAGCGGATGACATTGATATCTTCAATATCTGGCCAAGCTCTAAGCATTCTGCAGTTCCTACTTCAGCCGCCTTTATGGCCACTGAAACAAATTGTTCTCATCCACGCATTCTACTGGGGAAGGCTTAATATGCTTGGGGTAGACATCCTCCTAACTCACTGATGGGTTTGTGGCCAGTCAGTTAAACCAATCTGGTTTAACCCATCTCTCAAGATGGTTTTATTTGGGTATAGCTGCTGCACACGCTACAGCTTCTTGGAGGTGACAGTTGAGAGCCAGGTGGACACCAAAGGTGGATGAGCAGCCCTGAAAAGGGCTTGGCAAGTCCTCACACTAGAGGTGCATCCCTGAATGCCCCTTCCACCTGGGAGGACTAAACTGAAGCCCAAAGAGGTTGTGACCTCTTGTAATGCCAATCAGCAGTAGATTCCTGAGAGAATGCTACTGTGAAGAGCTTTTAAGATTCGGATTACATAGTATTAGTGAACACTGTTTATTCCATTACAAATCTTTGTTCAGTACAATGTTCACAGTTTCAACAGTTCACAATATTATATACAATCTTCAGAACAAGGAAAGTCTCTATATTATGTCTTATTTCAGAAAGACACAATATTTAGAACAAGGAACAAAAGAAGAATCAGCTGGTTTCCCTAAGGGAGAAACCAGCTTAACACTTAAATCAAT
>JAQQSW010012283.1:0-12560 GCA_028646575.1 Pseudocheirus occidentalis | reverse complement strand
CCCAGGGCCTGAGCCTGCTGGGTTTCAGCCACAGGTCCCAGACTGCTGAGAAGAGCCCCGCCTGCTGCGCTGCCTGTAGTGCTTTCTGTCTTGTGGAGAGTTTTGGAGCTTGAAAATCTGTTTAGCATCCCATTTTATGAGTTTTTCAGTGCGTTTGTGTGGGAGCTGTGGTCCTTTGCTGCTTCTAAGCCGCCATCTTGGCTCCGCCCCCAAATACTGAATTCTTATCTCAAAAGCTTAAAATTTTATGGTTAGCAAGCACAAAGTCATTGTAATAATTTACTACTACTATATATTGTCTACCCCATACTACTGATCTACCTTTCTATTTCTTAGCTAGTACAGAGTTTTGATAATTACAGCCTTGTAATACAGTTTAAAATCTGGTAAACCTCCTTCTTTTACGTTTAAAAAAAATGCTTTGATATTATTGACCTTTTGGTCTTCCAAATAAAATTTGTTTTTAAGTTTTTAGCTCAATAAAATAATTTTTGGTAATTTATTTGTGATGGCATTGAATAGGTAGATTAATTTAGGTTAAATTGCCATTTTTACTATATTTGATCTGCTCAACCTATGAACAATAAATGTTTCTTCAATTATTTAAATCGGATTTTATTTGCGTAAAAAGGGCCTTATAATTATAATCCCTGGATTTACCTTGGCAGGCATACTCCCAAGTATTTTATACTTTATGAAGTTATTTTAATAGAGTGTCTTTTTACTATCTCTTCTTGCAGGGTTTTGTTGGTGATATATAGAAATGTGGATTAAGATTTATGTGAGTCTATTTTATGCCCTCCTACTTTCCTAAAAGTATTGTTTCAAAGAGCTTTTTATTTGAATCTCTAGGATTTTCTAAGTATTTTGTTATATCATTTGAAAATATAGCTTTTTTAACCTCATTTCCCATTCTGATTCCTTCCATTTATTTTTCTTTTCTTATTGCCATTGTTAACATTTTAATATAGTATTGAATAATATTGGTGATAAAAGGCATCCCTGTTTAATTTCTGATCTTATGGAGAAGGCTTCTAGCTTATTTCCATCACAAATAAGGCTTATTGATGGTATTAGGTAGATTCTTCTTATCATTTTAAGGAAAAACCTATTTATTCTTGTGCTTTCAAATTTGGTTTTAGTGGGAATGAGGGCTGTATTTTGTTCAAAAGCTTTTTCTGCATTTATTGGTATAATCATATGATTTTTATTACTTTTCTCATTGATGTAATCAATTATGTTCATAGTTTTCCTTGTGTTAAATCATCCCTGAATTTCTGTATAAATCCCACTTGATTACCACGTATAATCTTTCTGATATATTGTTGTAGTCTCCTAGCTACTATTTTACTTAAGATTTTTGCATCCATATTCATTAGTAAAATTGATCTATAACTTTCTCTATTTTTGCTCTTCCTGGTTTATGTATCCAGCACTGTATTTGTTTCATAAAAGGAGCTCCATAGCATTCCTTCTTTGCCTGTTATTTGAGATAACTTATTTAATAATGGAGCTAGTTGACCTTTAAATGTTTTGTTAAATTCATTTATAAATCCATCTGGTCCTGATCTTTTTTTCTTTTCTTAAGAAGTTCATTTATAGTCTGTTCAATTTCTTTTTTATAAAATAGGTTTATTTATTTTATTTCATGTTCTGTCAATCTAGGTAGTTTATATTTTGTAAGTATTCTTCCATTTGAATTAAACTATTAGATTTATTGGTGTATAATTTGGTGAAATAACTCCTATTAATTGCTTTTATTTCATCTTCATTAGTATATTCATCCTTACCATTTTCAATACTATTGATTTTGTTTTATTTTCTTTTTTAATCATATTTATGAATGGTTTATCTATTTTATTGTTTTTTGCCATGAAACCAAATTCTAGTTTTATTTGTGAATTTGATGGGCTTTTTACATTCAGTTTCATTGATTTTATCTTTAAGTTTTTTTAGAATTTCTCATTTGATGTTTAATTGGGTAATTTTACTTTGTTCTTTCTAATGATTTTTTTTAAATTGCATACCCAATTCACTAGACTGCTTTTATTCTATTTTATTGCCATAAACATTTAGAGATACAAATTTTCTTCTGATTATTGCTTTTGCTCCATCTCATAGGCAGAGAGTCTATCTCCTTATTATCATTCTCTTTAATTAAACAATTTTCTATTTTCATAACTTGTTTTTTAATCTATTCTTTATTTAGGATTAGGTTACTTAGGCTCTAATTAGAGTTTAATCTGTGTTTCCAGGGTCCCTTATTAAATATAATTTTATTGCATTATGTTATGAAAAGGATGCATTTAATGTTTCTGCTTTTCTGAACTTGACTATAAAGTATTATGCCCTTAATATATGTAGAGTTTATGTAATGACACCATGTGATGCTGAGAAAAGGGGGTATATTCCTTTCTAGTCTCATTTAATTATCTCCAGATGTCTATTACATCTACCTTATTTTAGGATTTTATTTATTTCATTGACTTCTCATTTATTTTTATCAGATGTATCTAATTCTGAGAGGGGAACATTTAAGTCACCTACTATTAAAGTTTCCATCTATTTCCCCCTGTAATTCATTTAGTTTTTCCTTTAAAAGTCTGGATGCTTTTGTATTTGATGCATATAGCTTTAGTATTGATATTGCTTCGTTGTCCACAGTTATTTTTATGTTGTAGTTTCTCTTTTAATCTCTCTTTATTAAATATGTTTCAGCTTTAACTTTTTATGAAATCATGATTGCTATCCCTGCTTTTTTTTTGCTTTAGCTGAAGCATAATAAATTCTTCTCTAGACTTTTATTTTTACTCTATTTTTATCTCTCATTTTAAAATGTGTTTCTTGTAAACAATATATTTTTGGATTCTGATTTTTAATTCATTCTGCTTCCCATTCCATTTAATGAGAGAGTAGTTTAGCATAAAAGGGTGAAGATCAAAGATAGTAGAAACTTAAAGGATAAATTCATGGTGAGAAAGTGGAAATTAAGGATAGGAAACTTTCAGAAGAAGTTTTAAATATAAGAGAGAGGCAACAGTTGCTTGTGGGAATAGAAGGAAGTTTTTTGTTTCTTTGTTTTTGGTACAAGAAAGATCTGAAACGTGAACGTACTGTAAGGAAATGAGGAAATTTAAGATGCATGAAAGCAGAAGTGATTAATGGAGTAATATTCTAGATTGTGTAAAATGGGACTATAGGTTCATAACCCTGCTTGCCTCAGTTTCCTACTCTGTAAAATGAGTTGAAGAAGGAAATGGAAAACCTCTCTAATATCTTTGCCAAGAGAACTCCAAATGGGAGGGGTGGTGCTGACGAGTTGGATGTGACTGAAAAATGACTCAACAACAAAAGGAAAGTTTAAGTGACTTGCCCAAACTCATACAGGTAGCAAGTACCTGATACCAGATTTGAACACAAGTCTTATAGAGATAGACATCACTGAAAGAGGTATTAACAAGGACAGGGAATAATGCTTCCTTCTTACATGAAAGGGCTGGAGGAGGGAGTGAAGGGTGATAGTTTAGAAGCAGCATTTAGGTGATCTAAGCTTTGTTAGTGAAGTAGGATCTCAGATCATTTGCTGTGAGTGTAGGGATAGGGTAGGGTTGAATTTTTTGAGAAGAAAGGAAAAGCTTTAACAAAGGTTTTGGGGAAATGAGGTACAGAAATCAATGGTGTTGAGTAGAGTAATTTCTGAGCAATGTAAAAGTCCAACAGAGGCTTTGACAGCAAAAAAAAAGTAACAGTTGAAATCAGAGCAGTTTTGTGACTTTCTTTAGTGATATACCCAAGCACTGGAGCCAAAAGAAAATGAGAGTGTTGGGAAATAAGTGATGGCTGTTATCCCAGGTTAGGTTTACAGGGCAGGAAGGGAAAATTCATTTTATTAGCTATCCATATTTTTTTTAAATCATGAAACCATCTTGGGCAGTGTGAAAGATTGTGATATAGACTAATTTGTTAGATGAAGGTGCATATTATAGGATCATAGATTGAGTGTTGCAAGAGATATTAGAAGGCCATTAAGCACAACCTCTGTCATTTTACAGATGAAGAAACAGAATTTAAGTGAAAGCTAAGAAGTATCTGATGCAGGATTTGAACCCAGGTCTTCTTAAGTCCAATTCTAACACTGTATTCACTTTGTCAAGCTACCTTGTACCTAGGGACCATGTTGAGGGAGGGGAATCTATTCTAACAGATACCTAATGGAATTAGCTTACTAGCATATACATCGTACTTTAGTCTTTTGCCTCAACATCCCCAGAAAAGATTGTATAGATCCCCATCTACCAAAAAATTGAAAAAGGTAGTTTAATGACAGCATGTAAAATGATGACCTTCCCTTGTGTTAATAAGGTCTTTTTTATTGCAAATGTCCTCTTAATGAAGAAAACTTTGACTCACATCCTGGTTTGGGGTACTTCAGTCAGATAATCTCCTAATGCCCTAATAGAACATGTTTAAGGAAGGACTTAAAGACTGAAGTAAAGAATAGAAATTTTGGAATGAAAAGTCAAAGGCAGTAGAGGACTGTGAATACTTGGAAGGTAGAAACTACCTGAAACATCTAGAAATCAACCTACTAACAGCAACTCAGGACTTTAGTGAATATGACTACAAAATACTCTTTATCAAAATAAAAGAAGACAAAAATATCCATTGTCCATTTCTATCTGGATGAAGGGTGCTGAGTATCTGAAGAGAAGAGAACAAATAAGAGGTAAGAAGAGGGCTAAAAAGGGAAGATGTTGAGGGGACAAGATGGTTCATCCATTTGTGTACCTGGTAGAACAGACAATCAAAAAGTTTTGTGTTGAGTCCTGGAAGCACTGAGCTTAGATGTCAAGACTATTTTAGATCTAGTTAGAAGCTAAGAGATCATTTTCTTCTGAATCCTTCATTCACAAACATGGAAACTGAGTTACAGAGGTCAAATGACTTGGCCAGAATTATAGTAGGTAGTGAATCTCAGAGTCAGGATTTTCATTAATTTAGAACTAACTCTCTTTGCATTATACTAGCAAAAAGTTCTTCAGGAGAAGAGAAGAAAAAGAAGAAAGAGAGGAGGTATAGATGTTTCTGTGAAAGCCTTACATTTTTCTCTTCTTATGTATCATTAATAAATCTTTTACAAAGGAGTACACTTTTGAAGTTTCATTGTTGCTTCCATTCCCAGTTTTCTAAACTTATGACATTTGTATCTATCTATTATGTATCCACATTACTATTATTGTTGCATGTGGTATAAGATATTGACCTAAAACTAATTTCTGCCACTGTGCTTTCCACTTTTCCCAGCAGTTCTCTTTGAATAGGGGCCATCTCCAGTCATCCTGATCTATATCTTGCCACTGGACCCAGATGGTTCTAGAGGAGAAAGTGAGGCTCAGGAGCCCTTCCTCACTCAAATGCAATTGCCTTGTAAGACATAGCATCACCTTCCTAATGTCATGGTCCTCTTTGAGAACAAAGGACAAGCAATAACACTGAATAAGAAGCCAATGCATATGTCTACTGTTTGGTACTCTTTGCTTCTTCAATAACTCAGCTACTGTAGTTAATTATTTCTGGATCTGGTTAACCTAATATATTCTATCATTTTTAAATTTTAAATAGTACTAACTATATTTTAAAATATTTATGTCCATATAATATAGTTTGAGAGCTTATGCCATTTCCCCTTCATTTAAAAATCTTTAAAAATCATTTCCCTTGATATTCTTGAACATTTTGCTCCTCTTCCTGTATTTTATTATATTATCTAGTTTTGTAGTTTGCCTCATTTGGCATAAATAAATTTAGGTAGTATTGGAAGCTTTGTTACAATAGGGAGTTAAAAAACATAAGCAATGAATAGATATAAAGATAGATAGATAAATAGATAGATAGATAGATAGATAGAGCATATTGTAATTATTTTTACTTACTACAACTTTACTTACATCTAAAAACGTCTTGATCCATGGCTGACTCTCTTCCTCCTTACCACCACACCTGCAGGCATAAGAATTCGTATGTAGGTGGCATTTTTCTTAGGTTTTATTGTACAGCTCCTCTGCCACACCACCACCACTACCATACCTTTATCCAACAATCCCTAATTCTACTACCCATCTGTATGAATCAATTCTTGAATGTGCCACCAAACAGTCTTTTCATATGGTTGCACAGTCACTTGATAGAGATTTCCAGCTCAGTTTGCAGTAGGAGGGCCCTTCCTGTGGGGTAACAGAGGCTCTGAAGGCAAAGACATTAGACCCCTTAAGGGAATTTTTGCTGAAATAAATGCTCTTGGTTCATGCTGGGTCCTTTAAGTGAGATTCCACTGTGATGTTGTTTGCCAAATGAAGCCAGACAGGCACCCAAAATAGTGTGTATGTGTCTGTGTGTCTGTGTGAGGCTTTTTTTTAAACTCTGCAAGATACCTTAATTGAAGATCATCTTGCATCTCTCCTGTCCAAGAAAGTAATTCGTCATAATAAGATTATATGGGGGTGTGCCCAAAGAAGGAGAGATCCAAGATGCTTCAACAGTCTTTTTTTTTTGATGACTCTTTTCCATTACCTGATTTTTCATTTAGAAGGACTGCTTTCCAATTTGGAAGAAAATGCTCCAAAGCAGCATGAGAATGTGGCACAGCAAGAAGCAGATAAACACCATGTACAACAGTGACTCATGGCACAGAACTACTGGGCCTCATTCTTTTAGCTTAATCAGAGACTTTCCACAGGCCTTCATTTGCAATTCATGATAGAAACATGTTTTGAAAAAAATAGAAAACTGGAGTTTATAAGCTACAAATTTCCTTTCATATTCTTTAAATTGGGGATGTTTCAGTTGTCCACAGGACATTAAACTTACCTCTTAACCTTTGCACCTCTTACCTTTTATCTCCTTTTATTCCCTCCTTATTCCTTCTCTTTCCTCCCTTTCTTCTTCTCTCCCATTCCTTCTGCTCCCTTTCCTTTCCCTCCTCTTCCCTTCTCTTCTCTCCCCTTCTCTCCTCTTCCCTCTTCTCTCCTTTTCTCTCATACACTCTCCTCTCTCCTTTCTTCCTCTCCCATCCTCTCTCCTCTCTCTTCCCTTCCCTATCAACTTCATCACATCTCCCCTTCCCTTTTCATTGCCCCTCCTCTCCTGTTCTCTCTTTTGGGAAGAAATTATTTGTCACTTGAACAAATAGTGCAATGCCAAGGGTTTCATGAGCTCCTATGGTCAAATCCTTATTTTATTGACTTCATTGTGACAACACATTGATCTGTCAGGTTTTTAAATTTATTTGTGGATGGGAAACAGTAACATTATTCCACTTTAAAATGGCATTCTGAAAATAAGCAAAACTAAGCAAAAACAAGTAAATGATGCAAAGCATTTCTTAATACACAGGGTTACAAATTTCTATGAAGGATGCATATGTATATGCATTTCGTTTGGAGGAGAATGGAGACATACCTATGATTTTATCAATACCACAAGCTCACAGCATGGAAATTCACTTTATCAATGCAGTTCTATCATGTGTAGTCTCAGCCAGTCAATCTACAATCATTCATTATGGTTTTCTATGTGCCAGGCACTGTGCTAAGCACTAGGACTACAAAGAAAGGCAAAATTTGTCCTTATGTCCTAGAAGACCTAAATACAGAATTGGAAAGAACATTATACATCATGTGGTCCAAATACCTCATTTTCCACACAGGGAAACTGAGACACAGGATGATTAAATGGACTGTCCAAAGTAATTTAGATAACAAGTGACAGAGTTCAGATTCTGCCTAGCATCCCCAGTCTCCAACTGCAGACCTCTATTCTCAGAACCATTGTAAACTCATCTGTGATGATAGGCTGAGAAAGTTGTCTAGGGACATCTAAGTGACTTGCTTTCTCAAGGTTACAGAGCTAATGTCATTTTCGTTACTGTAGTTTGTCATGTCTGACTCTTTGTGACCCCATTTAGGGTTTTCTTGGCAAAGACACCGAGTGGTTTGCCATTTCCTTCTCCAAGAAAAAGTTGTAGATATTTTCAAATTAAAAAATATTACATAGGATAGTGAAAAAAATGCTATCTATGCTTCACTGATTTTTAAAAGGATTAAATAACCTGTAAGATAGAATGGCCAGATATTTCTAAAGACAAGAATATGAAGATTCTGGGCTCTTTTATTATTGGATAACAAAGTCCAGTGTGGCAGCACCAAAAATCCTCCAATTTGACTTAGTTGCATGTTCCTGAACCATCTGTGGTTCCTCTCTGTTCTTTTCAGTAGGAGATATAGGCCTTCTGGTACAGCAACTCTTCCAAAATCTTTGGAATCTGCAAAGAGGATTATATTTGTTGTTGGCCAGGAATAGAGTAGAGAGCTGCATTCATTAACTAGTATGAGGAAATCAATAAACCAGGGAGGGAAAACACTGGCGGCTGTGCCGTAACAGAGTTTGTGCAGCTGGAGTCAGTAACCAATCAATTCTTCTGTGCATTTAGAAATAACATGGAATGGAGCCCCCTAGGAAAAAAACAGTTCTTACCAAATGAATATTTAAAGGCTTAGAAACTATGCTAATGGATTGTTTATAGTTTTAAGCTGCCCCTTCTGTTACCAACATGAGATAATTTTAGTTTTTTTCTAGACCTCTTTTCTCCTCTCCCTTTCTCTTCTCTCCTCTCCTCTCTCTATTCTGTACTCAAAGACTGAAGACTAAAGTAGCTTTAATAGTTCAGAGAACTGGAAACAGAAGAGGATTATATAATCCTAGGCCCTGAACAGATATTCCTGGGAGGTACAGGGATCAAAAAATTTGAATATAGTGGGGAATAGAGACCAAGACTTAGAGAGATGGGAGAGGAAGATCTAAGAATGATTTGTTCATTTTATTGCTGAGTTAGGTTTGATTTTTATAACATCTTATGAGCTTTTCTTCTAAATCCTAGTCACTGTGTGGAAGTGACCCCGAAGGGTCAAAAACAATGTTAGTACATCATGAGTTAGGGGAGATGCTACCAAGTTGGAATGAATTCTTCTGGGATAATTCTGGAAAGACTGTATTTATTACTCAAAGACAACCTGACTAATCTTTGAGGACTCAGTTGGCATGATGAATTAATTTTATTCAGTTATGTTTTGACCAAGATCTACGGGTGATCTACGAAGGCCTAAAGGCTTCCTTCTATCTATTTCCTGGGCCAGTATTCACGACCATGAGATCATGGATCTTTGTAATGGATTACATGACCCCTCATGACCAGAGGGGTGAAGGAATCTTGAGTAGTTCCTTAAAAGGTATGGCCATTCTTTCAGTCAGTAAGAATGGCAGTAATGCCTCCAAGTTTAGGTTTGGAATTATTTAATTTGCATTGATTTTCAAATAGAAGAACAGCTCTGTGATACAGTTTTTGTAAATGGACTTTCCTCTCAGCTCACTTCATGTTTGGTTTGTGACACATGACCATATGTATGGTTAATTGGGGATGATGCAGGAAATCATGACGAATGCATGATTCCTTAGGTAGATGAATGCAATTATAAGCCTCAAAAATATGCATAAAATCAGAATTTGTTCTGGTATTGTGAAGATGGCCAATGAAAAGAGTAGAAAATTTGGTTAAAAAATTTAACTCTACAGGGCAGAGAGATGGATGGCTATATTTATAACAGCTGATCCTTTTCCAAAGCAGTCAACACCCTCAATCACTTTCAGTCACCCTGGCAGGCCCAGACACAGATTTTTTTTTATTTTGATGAAAGAATTCATTAATTTTTAATCGGTGTGAGCTGATACCTTGATTAGAGTCTACAGGGAATATAGACCCTTCTAATCATGTCAGTCATGTTTTTTTTAATGTAATCTTTATAAATCAAATTAAACAAAAAGGAAGTATAGTATACCAGGTAGATCATTGGTTAGGAAGTTAAGAGATTAGATTCTAGTTGCTACTCTGAAACTAAGTAGAATATGAACTTGGAAAGTCATTTAATCTCCTAGGCTACTACTTCCTTGTCTATATAAACAGACACCATATAATGTTGCCTTAGCCAACCTTGCTTCGTGATAATATCATCAATATATTATAATGCATCCCCACTGTAAACTGGTTAAAAAAATCTGAGGTAACATTTTGCTGTTGTTGAACATGCAGATTAGATGGTAGGGCCTTAATCCCTGTGTGTTTTATTCTTCGAACACTCAATTTCCATATTGTTTGAAAAAAATGGTTAGGCATTGCTCCTATAGCACTACTTACTCTTCTTTATAACCTTTTCTCATCTAATATGTGATTTTCAAAAACCTAATTAACAATGAACATTATTGAGCACATTTACTCCCCTCTACACATTCAGCTTTTTAATTATATTAATTTATTTACTGTTCCCTGTAAATGATATTCTACTTAAGGCACGTTTTTAATCCCCTCTACCCCATGCTTATAATGCTCATCTTTTTCACGTCCTTCTCATAGAGTCTCTATCTTCTTTTAAAGCCCATTTCAGGACTACACCCTACAGCAATCCTTTCTTGATCTACCCCTCACCGAACCAATTGTGAGTCATCTTCATGTCTGCCTAAGTTATTTTGTATTTACCCTATGTATATATTTTGTTTACATTTGCCTGTGTCCATTATTCCTCACCCCATCTCTTCCCCAGGTGGAATGTAAATTCTTTGAAAACAAGGATTGTTTCATTTCTGTCTTTCTATTTTAAACTCCTAGAACAAATGCCTGTCACAAAATGAACATTTGATAAAAGCTTATTGAATTAAATTGGTGCTCTCATGTAATAGTGGAGTTTGACTGAAGGGCTTGGATTGAATAATTCCATTTTTTAAGTTTCAATTTTAATTGATTTTCAGTTCTGAATTCTTTCTCTCTCCCTTCTCTTGCCTTCATCCATTAAAAAGGTGAGAAAAACAAAAGCTATTACAAATATGTATAGTAATACAAAATAAATTCCAAAATTATCCATATTGAGAGAGAAAGAAAGAGAGAAAAAGAAAGAAGGAAGGAAGAAATTATTCTTCAGTTAGCACTAAGTTCATCCTTTATCTGGAGATAGTGTGTTTCATCAAAATTTCTTTTGCATTTGGAATGGTTGTTGGGTTGATCAGAGATACTAAGGCTTTCATAGTTAATCATTGTTACAATATTGTTGTTATTGTGCACCAATATTCTCCTGGTTTTTCTCACTTCACTTTGTATCAGTTTATATATGCCCTCCCATGTTTTTCAGAACCCATTCATTTCATCATTTCTTAAAGTACAGTAATATTCCATCACATTAATATACCATAACTTATGCAGTCATTCCTCAACTGATGAGTATCCCCTCAGTTTCTGATTCTTTGTTAGCACAAAAAGAGCTGTTATAAAATTTTTGTACACATAGGTCCTCTTCTCTTTTTGACCTTATTGGAATTTAAACCTAATAGTAGTAATGCAGAGTCAAACAGTATGTAGAATTTGGTGAGAGTGCCACAGAATGCCCTAGCAGAGATTTGCTTTGTGAGAGTGCCATGGAATGGCTTGGCAAAGACTTGCTCTGTGTGAAAGCTCCATAAAACTACATAGCATAGACATGGCTCCTTAAGAGTCTACCCCATATCTTTCAATAAACTTTACTTTTTCTTTGGCTAAAAAAAACCCCCCAAAACAAACAAAAACCCCCCAAAACAAACAAAAAAGGTATGTAGAAGTTAATAGCTTTGGGGGCATAGTCCAACTTGTTTCACTGGATGATTAGCCTACTTTACAGATTGACCAACAATGAATTAGAATATGTACTTTTCCGTAGAATTTTTAAGTTTTCTTTCTTGTCATCTTAGTCAATCTGATGGTTGCAAGGTAGTATCTTAGAGTTGTCTTAATTTGCATTTCTCTAATTATTAGTATTTTATATGGTTATTGATAACTTGGATTTCTTCCTCTAAAAATTATCTATTCCTATTTTTTGACCATTTATCAATTGGAGAATGGATTTTTCTGATATTTGACTAAATTCACTTTATCTATAGCTATATCTATATATATGTATGAACACACACAATGTAAAGCCAATCAACAGTAGATTCCCGAGAGAATGCTACTGTGAACAGCTCTTAAGATTCAGATTACACAGTATTAGTGAACACTCTGCTTATTCCATTACATATCTAGATTCAGTACAATGTGCACAGTATCAACGATTCACAATACAATCTTCAGAACAAGGAAAGTAACAAGAGAAGAATCAGCTGGTTTCCCTAAGGGAGAAACCAGCTTCACATTTACAGATTCAATCAATCAATTAACAAAAGGAATGATCAAGTTTCCCTAAGGGGGAGTGGATTCAATCAACAATTCACAATATACTTATCTTCCACTCATGGGGCAACCATTAACTTTAGTTTCCAAATAAAGTACTTAGAAAATCACACAATCCTTCCACCCTTTGATTCCCAACAAACCTCAGTTTAGTCCAAGGGGAGGCCGTTTCTTCATTTTGACTCTGGGTAGTCTCTCTGATTCCCTGGATCCTCTTCCCTGGTCCCAGCTCCCTCCTGAGTCTGTCAAACAATTACCT
>JAQQSW010012282.1:0-12561 GCA_028646575.1 Pseudocheirus occidentalis | reverse complement strand
CTGAAGGAATCATTTTCTTCAGAATGCTTTTGAGATTCTTTTTCCATCTGGGAAATTCGACTTTTTAAGGCATTCTTCTCCTCATTGGCTTTCTGGGCCTCTTTTGCCATTTGAGATAATCTATTCTTTAAAGTGTTGTTTTCTTCAGTCAGGTTGTTGACTCTCTTTTCATGATTTTCTCGCATCAGTCTCATTTCTCTTCCCAATTTTTCCTCCACTTCTCTTATTTGGTTTTCAAAGTCCTTTTTCAGTTGATGTATAGCTTCTAGGCATTCTTCAATTGTCTTGGAAGCATTTGGTGTTGGAGTTCTGAGTTCTGGGCTGTCTTCCTCCTATTCCATGCTTTGACCCTTTTTATCCACAAAAAAGGATTCTTGACTTTTATTGCTGTTTTTATTTTGCTTTCTTTTTCTCATGTTGGTCAGTCAATTAATTGGTTGGTTTTTTTTTAGTTCTGTGAAACTCTGATTTCAGTGGGGAAGCTCTGTTCCACATCGCTGCAGTTTTGCCAGCTGCCAGAGCTATTAGGGCTGTGTTGCAAGTCCCCCAGCTTTGGCTTTCTGAAAGTGCACCCCAGGACCACCACCCAGGACCATGATCTGGATCTAGGCTGCTCAGCACAAGAGCACTTGGCCCTGATCAATCAATTCAGCCCCCACTGTGGAGTCTGCAGTCCAGGGGCTCTGAAGCAGCCTGGTGGGGGCCGCTGCTGGTTCTAGCAGTTCCCTTCCCCCACTGCTTCCTTACCCCGGGGCAGATTGACAGACCTGCTTTACCCCCCCCCAAAATTAATTTTCACACTTTCACTTTCAGTAACCATCTCTGACCAGGATTTAAAGATCCTCTCAGGCAGGTGCTTTAGATCTCCTCTGAAGTGGACTCAAGCTGATGCTTGGGAGACTCACTCCTCCTCACTGCCCTGGGGCCTGGCCTGGCTCGGGCTGTGGTTTTGGGCTGGCCTGGTCTCTGCTCCAGTGTGAGCTGCCCCTCTGCAGTCCCAGTTCCTCACACTTTGGCAGATGTGGAGGTGCTGGAGGCTGTAGATCCCCTCCTCTGCAGACTGGCTGTGGTCTTGGCTTCAGGCTGGGCCAGCCTCTGCCCCCAGCCACTGTGCTTAGGCCCTGCTGCCGAGCTGCCTTCAGCAAGAGAAGAGTTTTCTGTATTTTTGTGTGAGTCTGACAGTCCTAGACTTTGTCTGGGCTCATAATTTTATGGGTGTTTAGGGTGGTGGTGTAGGAGCTGCGGGACCTTACTCCATTTATGCCGCCATCTTGGCTCCCTATTTGTGCTTTTTAAATGGAAAATGATCCTGAAGAAAATTTGATTTGGGCTATTTTGAAGTAATTCAGGAAAAGCAGTATGCAGGCATGATGAGGTAAAACATTCCTAGCAAGGTGAACAGTCATTACAAGGCAAAAAATTGTGAGATGTAGTGTTTTGTGTGAGGAACAGCAAAAAGTTAGATGTTTCTAGATAGACATGTACTAGAGGTAGAAGAGAGTAGTAAAATAGAATAAAGTTGGAAAAATAGGAAGGGACAATATTATAAAGTATTTTAGATGCCAAAAGAATACTTCATATGTGATCCTGGCATTTATAAGTAGCAACTGGGGTTTTGCGATCTTTGAATTGTGTGTGTGTGTGAGAGAGACAGAGACAGAGACAGAGAGAGACAGAAAGAGACAGAGAGAGACAGAGAGACAGAGAGACAGAGAGACAGAGACAGAGAAACAGAGACATAGAGACATGCACACACACATATATTCATGTATTTACGTATAGACAGATAAATCAAGATCAGATGAGATAAAGTATGCAGTATATTTTATAACACTTTAAATATTAAAGAAAGTCAGTTACTGTTATTAGGAAAAAATTTTAAAAGTATATTGAATAAAATCCTGTGGGATTTCTGTTTGTCTGTTTTTTAAGTGTTTCCAGTAGGCAGGGTCAAGATTATGGAATAAAAGTAGGGACTTCCTTAAGATCTTCCCCAAACTCCTCCCATCATTTGTAAAATGTGAATACAAACAAATTCTAGAGCAGCGGAACTTACAAAAGAAGACAGAGTGAAACAAATTTACAGCCTAAGACAACCTGGATGGTCAACAGAAAAAGTTTGTTGCACCAATCTGAGTGAAGGGTGCAGTCCATTGGGCCACATTAGCTCAGACCAGGTTGGAGCAGGCCTCAGGACACTGAATTCTTGGCACCTATGGCACTTTCCAGACTTCTGAACCCACAAATGCCAAAAACAACTCATAAGGTAAGGAGGAAAGGTCTATTAAACCCAGGTGAGAGAGGAGTTCAGTACAGTACCCAGGCCAGAGATGGTCAAGGTAGAGCTGGTGACAGGGGAAGAGGCTGCTTCCAGAGCTCTTGGCCCACTGACAGTAGGAAGTGGCTGATCATAGGAGGATGGCAGAGATCTCTTTGCTGGTATGGATGCAGGATTCTTTTCCTTTGCCCATGTTTCAATCTGGGTTTCAGAACTGGCTGGTAGTTCTCCAGGGAGGAGGAGCACTGGAATTCCAGAGCTTTTGGCTATATTGGAGTAGGAATATTCCTCACAGTTTGAATGTAAAAAAGAGTGCTTGTGGTCACTCACAGAGTAGAAAAGGAGGAAACATGTTACTACCTTTGACCATACAACCAGGAATTAAAATTTACAGGCCCCTAGAAATATCTTTGAAACAGCTACACAAAAACCCTGAAGCTTGGGACAGCACACCCTACATTCACAGCAGAGACTTACCTTAACAAAAAGATCAAATATATGAAGACCATGCTGGGAAAATGAGCAAACAGCAAGAAAAAATCAAACTATAGAATCTTACTTTGGTGACAAGGAAAATCAAAACATACAGCCAGAAGAAGGCAGCAAAGTCAAAGTTTCTACATCCAGGGCCTGCAAGAAAAATGTGATTTGGTTACAGGTCATGGAAGAGCTCATAAAGGATTTTGAAAACCAATTAAGAGCAGTAGAGGGAAAATGGGAGGAGAAATGAAAGTGATGCAAGAAAATCATGAAAAATAAGTCAACAACTTGCTAAAGGAGATGCAAAAAAATTGCTGAAGGAAATGACACCTTAAAAAAAAGAGACTAATCCAAATGATGAAAGAGGTACAAAAAGTCAATGAGGAGAAAATTGTTTTAATGATGCTTTAAAGTGCCAAATGGAAAAGGAGATCCAAAAGTTCACTGAAGAAAATAATCTCTTCAAAATTAGAATGGAGTAAATAGAAGCTAATGACTTTATGAGAAATCTAGAAATTATTTTTTAAAAAATGAAAAAAATAGACCACAACATGAAATATCTCATTTGAAATACAACTGAAATGGAAAATAGGTCCATGAGAGATAAATTTAAAATTATAGGACTACTTGAAAGCCATAGTCAAAAAAAGAATCTAGACATCATCTACAAGAAATTCTCAAGAAAAACTGTCCTAATACTCTAGAACGAGAGGGGAAAATAAATATTGAAACAATTCATTGATTGCCTCTTAAGAAAAGATCCCAAAATAAAATCTCCTAGGAATATTTTAGCCAAATTCCAGAGTTCCAAGGTCAAGGAGAAAATATTTCAACTTGTCAGAAAGGAACAATTCAAATATTGTGGAAACAGAAACAGGATAACACAAGATTTAGCAATTTCTACATTAAGGGATTGGAGGGCTTGGAATATGATATTCCAGAGGTCAAAGGAGCTAGGATTGCAGCTGAGAATCACCTTTTCAGAAAAAACTGAGTATAATCCTTCAGGGGGAAAAATTAACATTCATTGAAATAGAGGACTTTCAAGCTTTCCTGATGAAAAGACCAGAGCTGAATTTGACCTTCATATACACAAATCAAGAAAAGCATGAAAAGGTAAACAGGAAAGATAAATCATAAGGGGCTTGTTAAAGTCAAACTATTTATATTCCTACAACTCATGAGACATTTCCCAAAATTAGGGTAGCTGGAAGGAGTAGACATCATAGGGTGAGTTGAATATGAGGGGAAGATATCTTTAAAATAAAAATAAAGGATTTGAGAGGAATGTACTGTGAGGAGAAAGGGAAAGGTATAACAAGGTAAATTATTTCACATAAAAGAAGCAAGAAAAAGCTTTTACAATAGAGGGGAAAAGGGAGAGGTGAGAAGGACTGAAAGTACCCCTCTCATCAGATTTGGCTTAAGGAGGGAATACCACACACATTCAATTGGATATTAAAATCCATCTTACCCAACAGTAAAGTAGGGGGGAAGGCGAGAAGAGGGGGAGAGTCACAGAAGGGTAAGGCACATGGGAGGAGGGGTGTAATCAGAAGCAAACACTTGTGAGGAGGGACAGGGTCAAAGGAGGTAATAGAGTAAATGGAAATGGGATAGGATAGAAGAAAATATAATTAGTCCTTCTAAACGTGACTGTTATGAAAGTGTTTTTCCTGACTACACATGTATAGCCTGTATCAGTTTTCTTGCCTTCTCCATGAAGGTAGGTGTGGTGGGGAGGTAGGAAGATAATATGGAAGTCAAAATTTTTAAAATGAATGTTCAAAATGGTTTTTGCATGCAACTGAGAAACAAGAGACAAGCAATAAAAATGTGTCTTGTCCTACAGGAAAACAGAAAGGTAAGGGGATAGGTGAAGAGGGGCGTGATAGAAGGGAGGGAAGATTGGGGGTAGGAGTAATCAAAATGTGTATAGTCTTCAGGAGGGGGAGGAGAGAGTTGCAGAGATACTTTGAAACTCAAAATCTTGTAGAAATAAATGTTTAAAAATAAATATAATTAATTGATTGATTGATTAATTAATTAATGGAAAAAATAAAGTATTTCCAAACATCAACAAGGAGTAGAGCTAAGAATTTCAGTTAAACATATGTGGCGTATGTACTATTTAGGTACTTATACTTTTAGAAGTTACTTTTAGGTACTCTTAAAATTTCTCTATGTATCTTAAAGAAATTGAGAACTTGAATGTGTAGAGATACATCCTTCACCAAGCAGAAAATCTTTGTAGAAGACAAAATAAAAGTTGCCATGAGTGTTAGGTTTGTGTATTCCTTTTATTCTTTCACCTGGATAAAGGAAAAGCAACAAGTAACCAAAGTCATCTTCCTTATTTCCCTTTCAGTATAGTGAAGGAAGGTCCATCTCTCAAATGTTCCAAGTTAAATTGTATGAATAAAATCAAGTAGAAAATGAGTTGACCTTTCCTGCAGTCTTCCAGAAAGAAGTAGGAAGGAAGTAAGGGTTTTAGTAAAAATAGAGCACTATAGTATAAAGAAGATTGACTAGACTGGGAATAAGGAAATGTAGGTTCCAGACCTGAGTTTTCCACTGACTTTCAATGTGTCCTTGGATAATTCATATCGTTTCTCTGAGTTTCAGGTTTCTCTGTTGGAAAAGGAATGAGTAGCCCTTACTCTTTGATCTCCCAATATCCCTTCTGGCTCTACCATTCTGTAATTCTAAATTTAAAAAAAAAACATAAAATTTGGAATATACCCTGGTTTCAGTTTATAGAAAACAGAAATGGAAAACCTAAAAGGCAGAGTTTACATTTTCATCTTGGGCCACTAAAATCCTTCCTTTCAAATCTGCCAATATTCTTCACTGTCATCAGAGAATAAAAAAGAAAAAAAAAGTAGGCTACAACTTATATGCAACTGGCACTTTGAGGATAAGGTAAAACAAAAGCATCACGAAATGACTAGTTTATGAAGAACAAATTTATTTTGATTTAAGCTTTAACATGAAAATAAGGGGATAGGCTCTCTGTTTAAAACTGTTATCAGTGTTACCAGCCACATTGCTTCTTTGCATAGTTTTGCATAGGATTAAAAGGATTGAACATGCAAATATCCACATAACAATCAGTATATTCTTTGAAACTAGCTGTACCTGCCAAAAGTCAGTGATGTGTCAGGTGGTCTTTATGTACCTTTTCCCCTCATATTCCAAAACCAAGACCTGTTTCACCAAAGTAAGCTTTTGTTTTACATTACTGAATCGAGAACACAAAACACCCCAAATGCCCAACATGGCCAAATGTTTTTTATTAAAATGTCCAAAATGAAATTGGAGGGGAAATTGCTACTATACTGGGAACTAGTTCGTATAAAGATAGAAAATGCACTTTAATATATAGAGAGAAAAATTCAAAGAGAAAACACATTCCAGTAACCACCCTTCTATGTAAAATGTAAAAATCCCTTCATTCTTCTGAAGACAAATAACTTAGTAGAGGTGCTTAAGAATAGCCGATATGCTAGATAAACCTCCTGAATAATCAATTTTTGTTTCAAAACAGTGATTGTGTTCTAGTGAATGAGCTTAGAGTCTGGAAAGCTCAGTTCTGGTCCCAGCTTACAAGCTCTCCATTACCTGATTGTATAAACAGGGATAATAAAACTTACAGGATCTACCTCACAGAGTCATTGGAAAGAAAGAAAACACTTTGTAAAATAACTAAATGTGTCTTATTAGAGAGGCAATGTGGCATAGTAGATAAAGAGCTGGCCTTGGAGCCAGCAATATTGATGTTCAAGACCTGTCTCTGGCAAATTACTGGCTGGGTGACCCAGAGCAAATAATTTAATTTTTTCATGTTCTGGGTAAGTCAGATTTTAAGACCATGCCAACCTGCATTGGTAAGGGGAGTTTCCTTGTCTAAGAGTTTTCCAGCTCATTGAAATCATAGATTTAATCCTTATACCTTATCAATCAAATGTGTTTCATAATTATATTATTAACTTTAACATTGTTTAATGCATAAGTAAAAAATGGGAGACAGAGTGAGTCCTTGTTATTTCCTTTAATTTTGGTAACTCAGTGAGGAAATTTCCCTATCAAGGTAGATCAGTTTTGCCCTAGAGAGTTGCTGGGGGCACTGGGTGGTTAAACGACATATTCAGGGTCATACAATCAATGTATGTCCTAGGTAGGACTTGAGCCAAATACTTTTATTTTTTGTACTCTGAAATATGCTATGAATTCACAATGACACACTGCAGAGATTATCATTGTTGTTATTTTTTTTTAATTTTGTATTGAATGGATTTCGATATAAAGAATCCTGGATAATTAATTTTCCTAAAATTTTTCTTTTTGTCTAATGGCCCACTGACAAATGCAAAGGTGAAAGAAATTATTGCTTTTTGAAATTAAATAAATATGAAAATGTAAACATCTTTTATGGTGTTACTTAAAATATTTTCAGGCCAATTCAGGGAGCACACTAAACAACAAGTGTTTGTATTCTCACCCTTTTGTCATGTGAGTTTGATTCTTACTGATCGAATCTCTAAATTAATTATTTTTTCCACTAACAATATCATCAATAGCGAATATTTACATAGCCCTTGTTATCTACAAAATACTTTGCTAATTACTTGGCAAATGTTATCTAATTTGCTACTCAGGTTTGGAGTGGTAGGTTCAATTATTATCTTAATTTTTACACTTATAAAAACTAAACAAAGCAGGGTAAATGACTTGCCCAAGGTCACAAAGCTAGTAAGCATCGGAGGGAAGATTTGAATCCAGGTATTCCTGACTCCTGGACAAGCATTTCATATACTTCATGACCTAAATAGATTTGGCATGCCAAAATCTATTAAAGGTAGCATTCTTAATTTTTTATTGATCAAAGTTATGTCCAGGTGATTGTGGTCAACAATCTCACCTATGATAATGGGTTAATAATATTCCAGTGTATTTTTTGAATCCATAAGAATATTGGGAGGTGTGTTACTTTTAATATGGGAAGTATACTCTTTTATCAAAGATTATAAATGTCTGAATTATAATTCTAGCCACAATATTATAGTGTCACATATCACAAAAACATTTCACAGAGTAGGACTGCAGAAATGAAATGTATCAGTGACAGGATGGTAGAAAGTTTACTGGATTACTGAGAGGTTTAAGCAACATGCCAATAATGATGTAATAGGCATATCAAAGATGGAACTTTGGCTTCCTTACTCTAATTACAATTACAAAAAAGGGAAAAAAGATTATTTTAAGTACAAAGTACTTGGGTTGATAACCTACATCTTCAAGGGCATATGTGGCTTTCTAGGTCATTGAGTATGACCTTTTGACTGAGTCCAACTTTTATGGAACAAATCCTTTTTTTAAGGGTATTTGTTCTGTGACATTTGGATTCAGTCAAAGGGCTGCACTTGATGATACAGAGGGCCACATGTATCCTTGAGGCAAGAGGTTCGACACCCTATGTCCATATGAAAATGGAAGATTAAGAGAGATCAAAGAAAGAAGATAATTCTTATCCTTCCTGGTATGAGGGCAGATACCAGGGAAGACCTGGCATTGGAAGCAGGCCTTGAAAGATGGATAGGATTCCAATTGATAGGAATGAGAGGTATAATTCCTCCTGAGCACAAGGAACAACCAGAGGCACCAGGAAGAACTTGAAACCTGAACAGTACAATTTAGAAAAATTGTAGAATATCTGAAAGAAAGTACATTGAGATAAGGCCTGGAGGTAGAACCTACTCATTTGTGAGCCATAAAGGTTTCAATGTTGCTTTTTGTGTGTGTTGACGTCAACTCTATACTAAATGGAAAGAACAAGAACAAACAATTGAAACTAAATATCATAAAATTAAAATGACCAAGTTTCACTCAAAAGAAGAGCTAAGAGAAGGTACTTTCCTTAGAATAATGAGGAATTCTGAGAGGGAAACATTGCATAAAATGTTAAACTTTTGTTGGTCTTGATTTTACTGAATATTTTTATTATAAGGGAGGGTTTTGTGGGGAAGGATATATTGGAAAGTGTAAGTCATGTAAAAACTAATAAAATATATCTGTACAGCTCATTTAAAAGTAAAAAAATGTTGGGACATATTTGCACATTTGTAAAAAGTAATATTAAAGACTATCCTTCATTGCACACATCCTTCAGATAACATTCTAAGAAGTTACTTGCCTTGCTTAGAGGCAGTCTTGATGTCACTGGTAAGGCAAATCAGATATAGGACTTTGAATGAAAAGCAGGATGGTATTTTGGAATAAATGTTAAACTTGGAGTCAGGAACCCAGGCTTTAAATTTTGTACCTAACTGTCGAGGCAGCCAATAAACATTTATTAAGTGTATGCTATGTGGAGGTTTTGTCCTAAGTGCGAAGCACTGACTCTTCACACAAACAGTAAATTACCTAACATCTCTGAATTCTGAATGCCACAGGGCACTACATAAAAATAAGTTTCATATATATATATATGTGTGTGTGTGTGTGTGTGTGTGTGTACGTGTGTATATGTATATATGTATATATATGTATGTATATATGTGTGTGTGTATAAATATACATATGTGTGTATGCAAATATACATATATGTGTGTGTATTTGGTCTTCATTAGATACAATATAGACCTGGCTGGGAGAATATAATTTCTATATTTTGAAATGTGGTCAAGAAATGCAAATTGCATTGTCATACACAATTTTACCCAAACTTCCATTTTGAAAATCCTCAAAACCAATAGTGAGAACAATACTAGGTCCCAGCATTTTCAGTTTCTTTCCTAGTGTTTCATATTGTCTGAAATATTTTCTAGGTTATCACTGCTATCACTTGTTGACATATGGATCATCAAAACTTGGTCATCATTAGATAGATACAACAAGTTTTACAATTCTCTATCATATCTCATACATAAATACTGAAAAAAATTCTCTTTGTGCCAGGTCTAGCAATATCTAAAGCAGTATCACGCAGTAAGGAGTCAGCAACATGACTTATCTCTTTTTCTTCTATTATTGAATGGCAGGCCTCCTAATATAGATCTGCATTGTCATTCTTTGAAGCGTAGCAATCTGCTACCTTCAGAGAATGTTCAAGTATCAAGTTGATGACAAAGTCCTCAAGCCTATAAAATATTCTCAAGCATTCAGTGATCTTTTTCTTCTCTTCCTTCTTTTTGTCCCATTCTTCTTCTACATTCCAACCTCCTATTACATTTTATCCTGACTTTTCATCCAATTGTTGTTTAAAGGAATCTCCCTTATAATCTGGTTAGTGATAAGACTTTTGCTCCTTTTTCAAAGTTTCATTTTAAGGAGATCTCTCTTAGATTCTTGGATGCCAGAGCTAGACTTACTTATATATACTAGGAATTCAGACTAAGAAGAGTTGAAGGAACATTTTTTATTGTAGAAATATAATTTGCACAAGAACCCACATCCTATAAAAATTCTTATGTGTGTAAATTCTATATCTAAGTACAAAATATATTTTGTATTTGCTAGTCATGAGTTATGCCTACAAATTTGTGGGTAATGTAGAATTGTTATAATAATACTTACATGAATACCACAAGGGCTTCAAGATAGTAAGTCTATCTAATCTACTGCTTTATGACTCAATGTAACATTTATATGATCGTTGCACAATGAGGACAACTAAGTAAAAAAAGTGGAAAAATTCTCAATCACGATCTATCAGTGAGGTTATTATAACTTTTTTTTTAGAAATTTGAAATAATACACATCCTTTTAAATAACATTTCTGTTTCCTTTGAAAAACTGATTAAAGATATTGTCCAAGGTATAAGCCAATGTCTTATATGAGGAACTGTGTGCAAATTTCTCTTAGAAATTTCTTAGACAGGAATGTTTTTGTCTAAGAGAACATTCATGAAATCTTTGTCATATAAAAATGACAAAGCTCAAACATGCTTTCCCTGCTGCCATAGATATCCAGAAAATTAGGGCTAAATGCAAGCTCAACTAAGACAATGCCATGCCAGTTATCCAGGACATATTTCTTCAATATTTAAACTATCTTCTGTATAATTTTTGCATTTTATGATCGTTAATTATTAGTCTATTTCAAATTTTGATTATATACTATAAGCAGAGTATAAATCATATGTGTTCTTGTCTATATAGATTATACCTGAGAAGTAAAAGACACAGGGAAATGTAGGAAGAGAGAGTCATTGCATCTTTTCCATATATATTCATTTAATTGTCCTATCTTCTAATTTATACCTCTACAATATCTCTACCATCCTTTTTGCCTTTAGTACCTTTATCTTTGCAATCTACTCTTATGAGGTCTCTCTGACTCAAATATATTTTCTTTCAAATCAATTTTGCACACAGCTGCTAAAATGATTTTTCTTAAAAGCTGGTCTATGTCACTTCACTACTCAATAAATTTAAAATGTCCACTATTGTAGGAGATTGAAAAAAATACGTTTTTCACAGCTATGAATAGGGGAAGAATATCTTTTATCAAATAAGAGATAGAGGTGATCACAGGAGAAAGAATGGGCAAATCATAATTACAAAAATAATTAAGAAGTTTTTGTACAAACAAAATTAATGCAGTTAGAATTGAAATGGAAAGCTATCTGGGAAATATTTTTGTGATAACTTTCTCTGATAAAATTTTGATATCCAAGATGTATAGACAATTGCTTTAAGTATATATGAGCAAGACACCTTCCTCATTACATTAGCAATCACAAAAAGACAGTTCTCAAAAGAAGGAAAAAGCAAACTATGTACAACCCTGTGAGAAAATAATCAAAATTTACTACTAATAATTGAAGTATAAATGAAAATAGCTCTAAAGTTCCAAATCACATCCATCAGCTTGGCAAAAATGACCAAAAACCTGAAAAATGACAATTGTCAACATGGCTATGGGAGAATGGGAACACTGATTATCTGTCTTGTAGACTTCTCAGTCTCAAGAAGTCCAAAGCAGGATACACTGTTTCCCTGTTAACACTCACCTCTTTCCAACTTTACTATTACTATAGAGGTAATCTTCCCAGTCTCTCAGGTTCATATTTTCTTTGTCATCTGTGGTTTCATATTCTCATATCACCTAATCCTTTGGAGAACCTTATAATTTTCATCTTTACAGCATCTCATAGGTACATCACAGTCTCCACATTCACATAGCCACTGCCCCATACTAGGCCCTCATCATGTTCCCTAGACAATTACAGTAGCCTTTCAGCAATGTCTTTTTGTCACTAGTCTGTTTCTATTACACTCATCCTATCACTCCAATCTATCTACCATTCACCATCCAAAGTTATTTTTTTCTAAAGCTTAGATTTGAAATTGGAGCCTGACTGTTCAATGAACTACGGTAACTCCCTCTTACCTCAAGGATCAAACAAATTCTTTTTCATATATAAAGCTGTTCATAACTCAACCTTTTCAACTCTCTGACCCTCTTATACTTTACAAGCTTCCATATACCATATCATTCTGCTCTAATGGTCTACTTTTAATTTCTTTCATCTCTGTGACTTTATGCTGTCTCTTCCCTATTCCCAGAATGCTTTCTCTAATTACCTCCTACCCTCAGACTCCCTGGCTTCTTGGAAGATTCAGTTTAAATGTTGTCTTCTACAGGAGGCCTTCTATTCTGTGTGTGTGTGTGTGTGTGTGTGTGTATCGAGAGAGAGAGAGAGAGAGAGTAAGCATATGTTAAATCCCACTTTAGAATGAAGTTCCTTGAGATCATAAACTATTTTTGCCTTTCTTTGTATCTCTAAAACTCAGTGTAG
>JAQQSW010012281.1:0-12561 GCA_028646575.1 Pseudocheirus occidentalis | reverse complement strand
AAAAACGATAATAGTAACTTATGAAACTTTTCTTAGTATGAGGATAGGTGAAGGGAATACAAATATATATGTGTATACCTACACATATATCTATATATGAGGGTATATATGCTTATGAATACATATCTGAGCATGTGTGTATATGTGTACATATAGAGTACAGGATCAATTGAATATGGAGGGATGATACCTTAAAAGGTGAAATTCTGAGGTGGGAGAGGACTAGAATGAGTGGAGACAGGGAGAGACAAAATGGGGTTAATCATCACATATAGAAGATGTAAGGGATAACTGTTTCAACTTCACCTTCATTTACTCTCATTGAATTTGGCTTAAGGAAGGAATGACATAAACTCTAAACTGGGTGTCACTCCATACAGGAGAGTAGGGGGCATGGGGATGAGAGGCAGGATGACGGAGGGGAGGGCAGTATCAGGGGGAGGGTTGCTGGAAGCAAACACTTCAGTAAAGGGACAGGAACAGAGTAGAGAATAGAACAAGGGCAGGAGGGCAGGATAGGAAGGAGGGACATATAATCAGCCTCTCCCAACAGGACCACTGTGGAGATGTCCTGCATAATTACACATGTACAACCTGTATTGAATTGCTTGTCCTTCCATTGGGGGTGGGTGAAAAGGGAGGAACTGAAAGACTCTAGAATTTAAAGCTCTACAATCAAATGTTAAAAAACAAAACAAAACATATATATATATATATATGTATATATAATTATTATTATTATTAACTACATGCAACTTGGAATTAAGATATACTGGGACTGGGGTAGGGAGACCCTCCCTGCCTTACCAGAAAGTTAGAGTGGCATTGGAGAAGGGCATTAAAGAGAGAAGATTGGGGGAGGGACTTTACAGTAGGATTGCTGTTTTGGGGTTGGGGTAGGGGAAAGATGGGGAGAAAATTTGTAACCCAAAATCTCATGGAAAGGAATGATGTTAAGAAGAAAACTTTAAAAAAAATCATTAAATAAAAAAATTATTGAGAATGCCAAAGGAAAAAAAAAGAAAAAAGCAGTACAAGGAACATTAGTATAAGAAAAACAAAAGTGTGATACTTATCAATATTGTAGGGTTATAATATATAAGACAAAGAAGATTCCTTCATTAATCAGCTGTGTATGTGACCTTCAACAAGTCATATCATGTCTTTGTTTTCAGTTTCCTTTGAGTTTATTGAATATCTTCCCACCTTTATCGGGGATTTCATTTAAGACAGTCAAGCCACACATATCAAATGTTCACTGTGTGATGAGCAATATATTAAATTTATAAATCTCAAAACATTATATTCATAGATTCATAGATTTTGAACTGCAAAGATGCTTAGAGATCATTGAATCCAGGGACTTCACTTTACAGAAGAGGAAACTGAGTATCAGAGAGGCTAAATGACTTACCTAAGACCACAAAGGCAATGCCAGAGGTAGGATTTAAACAAGATTATCCTATTCCAGAGCCAGTGCTCTTTAACTATGACAGTTGTTGTGTAGTAGTCACGGAAGAGTGGACAGCCTTGATTAGAATTTCATTTGTGGAACATCATGGCACCCCCCCCCCAAATGATATTGATTAAAGGAGGGAGAATAAGGAAAAATATTTTTTAAGAAATGTAACAGAAATGGAAATGCAAGAGGAAGTTTAATGATGATCATATTCGTTCTCCTTTTTATGTACTTTATATTACAGTGACAGTCAACAAGAATTTATTAGACACAATAAATGTCTGACACTGTGACACTGGCCTACCTGCTATTCTTTGTACAAGGTATTCCATGTCCTTACTACATGCATTTTCATTGATTGTCTCCCCTGCCTGGAATGCTTTTATCTTCATCTTTATCTCCTAGCTACCTTATATTTCTTTAAATCCTAGCTAAAATTTTACCTTCTGCAAGACCACTTTTCCAGACAGCTTAAGGCTAGTAACTCCCTTCTGTTGATTATCTCCAATTCGTCCTGCAGATAGCTTGTTTTGCACATGGTTGCTGGAATGCTATACTTCATTAGAATGTGAGCTCCTTGATGGAGGGATTTTTTTTTTGCCTTTTTTGATCCCAGCAGTTAGTAATTAGTCCCAACTGAAGAATGACACAGAGAAAACACTTACTCAATGTGTCTTGGTCTGAATTAAATATTTCAAGCTGTTTTTATTTCCTTACTTTATATACTCCTCCATTGATGCAGATCTATGTCCAAGTAGATTGTCTCCATTATTTTGGCTGGAAAAAAAAGTCCACCTAGTTTCTAGACCTTCTGAATGTGGCTAATTGTTGCTGGCTGATTTTCAGACAATGGACACAAGTCATTTCAGGATCCATACTAGATGCCTTTGCAAATTGATAGGGTCTATCAAACCTTGTATTATGCTAATGCTGCCTTCAAGGACTCAGTGTCACCTCCATGCTATGTGAAGTTAAGAGAGTGATACTTTTATTGACAGAATATAGAAGATATATTAGGAATAAAATATAGTAAAAATTAAAGAGCAAACAAGGAAAAAGAAATAAATGTGTGGGAAAAACATTCCAAAAATTAGAGAAATGAACATCAAAATCCTGAGTTGTTGTCACCTCACATGCATAAATTTGGAAAATATGCCAAAAAAAACAAAACAGTCCGTGTTGATAAGATCTATGGGAAGTTAGAAGATGAACACACCAATGTACTATAGGTAGAACTATGATTCAGACTAATTTTTCCCCAAATCATTGGAATTATCTAAAAAGTTGCAATGCTATACATACCCCTATCTCTAATAATTATACTACTTTATATGTACTATCAACTATGAAAAAGAAAATAAAGAACTGAAGAGGTAACAAAGCTAATAGGCAAAAGCCTACTTCATTTCATTGGAGGAAAGAAACTACTCCCATGCCAGGTCTGCTTTAGGACTGAGCAGGCCCCAGGCAGTGAGGATAAGCCTTAATACATATAAATATAGCTGGACAAAGAATCAAAGCAGGTAAGTGTCATGGCAGAAATGAGACATAATAATAACAATGTGACAAGTTTGCCAAATGACAAAGTCTATTCATAGCAGGGCTTTATGACTGGAGAGTGGTTCCTGCAGGGGCTTGCCCAAGCTCAAGGACCACCTGGGGTTTGTTTGAGCTAATTCTGTGATTTAGCAGCAGCAGAGTTCATCCAGGAAGTGACCACAAAAGACTTGTTATTCCAAGTTCAGAGCACAGCTTGCTTGCAGGTCCTTAGCACTGGAAAACAAGGTGTCTCCTCATAATAAGAAAAGAGAGGAGCAAAAAAGAAAAGTGACAGTAAGCTCAAGGAGATAAATGATAGAAAGAGCAATGTCCCATAAAATATGAAAATAATCATAGCAGATTTAGAATAAGATAAAATTAGAGGCAAAAAAACTGCATGTCAGTTGGAGGAGGCTTATATTTCTCTGAGCAAATCAGAAGGAAAAAGTCAAGACCTGCATGACTGTGAGAATTTAAAAGAAACAGAAACAGAAACAGCAATAATTACACAAAGACCATACAATCTAAATGATAACAGGAAGTGTTAATGAATTTCAGAATAGTCTTAGAGATCAGTATTGATCATAGTTAGCAAGTATTGCATAGTTTTCTTCTCTGTAGAGACACTATGGATGCAAAAAATTAAATATTTAGTTGAGATCAATGAACTTGACAGTTTTGATAGTTTTGATAAAGTATTATTGTTTTACTGTAAGGGAGGGTACTGCAGATGCAGATTATTGATAAATGATTTTGGTATAAAGCAAAATGTAATAACAAAACATAGAAAGATGGATATAAAACCATGTTTCCTATCCTCAGGAATATCATATTAGATGAATCTGGTGTAATTGGACTTAAAATCAGAAAGGTCTGAATTTGAATCCCCTCCTCAGACATGGATTAGTTGTTTGACTCTGGGTAAATAACAGCTTCTCTGAACCTTAGTTTCCTCATTTATAAAAATAAGATGATTAGACTTCATTATTTTTTTGCTTTTTAGAGAGGTCAAAGCAGGGCAATTAGGATTAAGCTACTTGTCCAAGGTCACACAGTTAGTAAGCATTAAGTGTCTGAGGCCATATTTGAGCTCCTTACTCCACAGCCAGTGCTCTATTCACTGCACCACCTAGCCACCCCTAGAATTCATGTTCTTTAAGATCCATTTGCATTGCCAATCTATAATCTAATGAGTGTATGTTTTCAGCATGATCCAACTGCATGATTTTAATTGCTTGCTACATGTGATATTTATACATTTCACTTTAAGATAGAAAAAGAAATCTCTATAACCAGTTAAGTACAGAAAGAAAAACTTCTGAAAGAGAAGTAGTTTTGAAACAAAACAACCACTTAAACCCTAAACTCTTCAATCTCAAACAATAAAGAAATTATAAAATAAAGAGTCTAATGAAACAAAGAGGAAGGAAGGAGGGGGAGGGACATATAATGACTGAATGGAGCCAAAGAGCTAAACTACAGCAATCAAAGCAAATGGCAAGAAAACAAAAGGCACTGATTAAATTCAACCCCTTTGCTCTCAGAATAATATCTTCCCCGCATGTTTGGAAAAAGTTCTATACAGAAGCCTGCCTGAGAGCTTAGCAACTGTAATCAATCCTACTTGCATTACGATTAGAAGGAAGGTATTCTCTGAGTAGCCAATTAGAAGAAACTCCCACTTTTATATCATGGGCACATAAAGGAAGGGGGAGGCATTTGAAGCTAACATGTCCTTTCTATTGCCCGGCCAACCAAGAACTATAGGAGTAGAAAGAAACAATGAGAACAGTCCTCTTGGTCCAGTTCTGCAGAGAAAACAATAGTGTCTCCCTTGACCCTCACAGTATGGCAGTCCCTCTTTCTAGCCCCACTTCTCTAAGATTCACAAAGGGAACTTAGACTTAGGCCTGTCCTGGCTGGCATTCTCTTACCCTTCTCTAACTATCCTTATACTAAGGTATGAAGAAATAAACCCAATACTACAAAAGATGACTAAGAAGGTTATTAGACAGAGCAACTATCTAGGTTGGCCTAAATGACCACTGAGGTCCCTTTCATCTCTCAAGTTCTGTGATTCTATGAGTAGCTTCTTTATATTACTGTTAGCAATTTTTCTTAGTTGCATCCCAATAATTAAAGAATGAAGTCAAGAGAGGCCAGGGTTTGAAAACTATATCTGATACTATCTGTATGACCACGGTCTGGGGAGTGAAAACTTGAAAACGTCTCAGAATGTGTCTTACAAATTGGTGTCAGTTCTGACTATTGGCTTCACCCTTCTGACATCCCTTCACTTCCCTTATCAATCAGCAGCAAGCCATTTCAGGAATCTTTTGACCTCCAAACTTGTTGGCCACACCTTATCAGCATTAGGCCCTGTAGGGTTTTTCCACCTCCAAACTTGCTGGTCACTTTAGTCCCTTCCTTCTTCACTTTGGCATTTGCCAAATAAGGATAAGTACATTTGAATCGGCCATTCCCCGTTTCCTTGTTATTTGACACTGGGGAAGATTTTTGCAACCAGACTTGAGCCCACCTCTCAGCCAGTGGCAGAAGGGACAGACAGGTGTAGGGGATTTGACTGCTTTTGGATATAAATTCTTGATCCGGCTTTTGTAACACACCTCCTCTTCATGGTCAGTCATGGGGAAAGCCTCACTCTTCTCTTGGGGGAAGAGAATAAATTCCTGTTTTTATCCTGAGAAATCTCTGTGCTTTTGATTAAATATTGGATGAGGTTTTTCATCCCAAACACCAATTTATTTCTCCCAACCTCAGTTTTTTCCAGATTTAAATGGGGATAAGGAAAATGCCAGTAGGATCTGCCTCAAAGGAAATAAGGGGCCAAGGGAGGTGTAGATATTACATACTTTAGATATATTGAGGTAAATGACATTCACTTGTTTATTATATATTCAACAAGCATTAATTATTGTCAAGGAGTTAGCTCATGGCACATGAGAGACTTTTCTAGAAAACTGTCAATACCCACATAAATCACAAAACTTTTTAAAAATAATTCAATCATTTTGCAAGACAATATTTCTAAAATACATTGTATATTTACAAAAGAGCATGCTGGCATTATTTTTAATGCGGCAGAATGATGCAGTAGAAATTCTTGATTTTAAAACTAAAGGACTCAGACTAAATATTAACTCATCATTAAAACCTCTGTGACCCAGGGCTAACCATTGAATCTTCCTGAACATCAACTTCTTCCACTATAAAATGAGGGAAAATTGAATATCTGACACCAAAAGTGCCCTCTTTTATCTAACACTAATAATCCTGAGCTCTTACAATTTTTTATTAGTCAATTATAAGCAATATTTATACTAGGCCATAGACTCACTAAAGTACTTTACTCATAAACTTTATGAGGAGACAAAGTCCAGAGTTACTTTGTGCTTATTTTCTATTTTTTTTAGCTTCTTGATAGAAATTATTCATAACCAAATAAGCTCTTAATAAGTGCATTTTTTTTTGTCTATTTAACCAAAGTGAACAGGCTGGTCATATCATAGCTCAATAAACATGAGAAAGCCTTAACATAGAAGCTTAATAATTCTAGGAAAGGAAAAAAAATTGAATTGCAGGGAATAAGGTGGTAGAGCATTTAGATTTTATAGTGGATAGAACACTTGACCTGACCTCAGGTAGAGGTTAGGTTAAATTCTGCCTCACACACTTATTATATATGTGTGTCCTTGGGCAATTTGATCTGTTTCCTCATCTGTAAGACTAGGATAATAATCACCTCCCAGGTTTGCTAGGAAGATCAAATGAGACAACTTTGTAAAGTACTCTACTAACAGACTTCTGTAAATATAATTATTTTATTATTATCATCATCATCATCACTGTTATTATTATTATTTTAAACCAATATGCAAAAAATCTACCAGGAATCCTGAAAATTATTTTTAAGACAATACCAATTTCACTCTATTATCTTGAAACTCCTCTATAAGCTTTTTCTTAATAGATAAAGGCTAATTGTCCAATTCCTTTTCACTTTACTAACTAGCTAATTTATGAACTCAATACCCCTGCGGAATGTTTACTACTGGTTGTAAGTCTTCAGGTATTATATATACACAGTTTAACTTTGGTAGTTAATGGAATACCAATTACCTTGAGAAACAGAACCTTGCTGATGATTGATACCCAAATTTTCATGATTTCAGTGAGAATTAAGTTTGTTGAAGATAATTAGATTCAGACTTTCTGTGTTGGTTTTTCACATTTAAAAATTCCTTGGAAAAATAATTTTCCTAGTCAGAAAAAAATTGTATTTTGTTCTTTCAGAGAATTTACATTCAATTAGGGTAAAAGCCATGAGATACTTCCTTGTCTTCTGCTATTTAGCATCAGAAAACAACTTCCCAATTCTTTCATTATCTGTCATTAAACTGAAGGCATTTAGAATTAAGTTCAATGTCAACATTGACAATATTGAAAGAGCACAGATTGTGGATACATTCAGGGCTCACTGGTTGTTTCCCTCTTTAGCCTTTATTCTTTTCTTGTAGCCAATTCCTCCCTTTCACCTTGTCATCCTTCAATCAAATACCTGTTGTTTTCATAATGAGAATTATTTCCTCACCCTTCAGATAAATTGTAAATCAGGGTCACACATTTGAAGAAGTTGCTTTAGTTTCTTAAACAAATAATCTTGATCACAGAATGCTCTTTATCTTGAGAATTTCATTTAGATCTCCATGACAAATGAAGCCCTGGACCCACATTAGGCATTAGTTATTTGTCCTCTTATTTTCTACAGGTAATGTTGTTCTTACATATACTCATTCATGTGTATATTTTGAAAGCAATTGAATATATCTAGGCTGGTAGGCTTTCCCAGGGAAATAATGGAAATAGAGTCTGTACATAAATGTGTAATATATGTACCTTTTTGTTTTTAGAGGGCTAGATTATAGAAGTGTTAATAGCAGAAAGGAAGGAAAGAAGAAACAAGGAAGAGAAGGAGGGATGGATGAAGAAAAGAAAAAAGAGGGAAGGAGGAAGGAAAGAAGAAAATATGTGGCAGTCAAAATATTTATGACAACATTGATTAATATCTTAGCACACTTAATATTCCATATGCATTTTTCTTTTGTAGTAGTTATTGCTTTGTTTGACCATACCTGATTGATGGGGAACCTCTTAATTTCATACATTTGGCACCACAAAAAGATCATATGCATATACACTCACACACGTGTGTGTGTTTATTTTTTTTTGTGTGTGTATATATATATATACATATATATATAGATATATAGATAGATAGATAGATACATGCATACATACATGTATGGGTATGTTCACACATATATACACATGTATATCTGTATATGGATATGTGTGTGTATATATTTCTGGGTCCTTTTCTTGTTTGGGGGGGGTATAGAGTATAGATATTGAAAAGGTGCCAATGGATCAAAAATATGTGGCCTAGTAACTTTTAGGACATTGTTCTAAATTGCTTTCCAGGATGCTTTTTTCCTTCCATTTCCCCCTATTACTTCTCTTGAGATTCTTGACCTTTTGCTACCCCAGATGCATTTTAAAAATTATTTTTGTACATCTATAAAACAATCCCTTAGTAGTCTGATTATCACAACAACGAATATGTAAATAAATTTAGGTTGTATTGTCATTTTGATTTTGGTGGCTTGGAATAATCATGAGCAATTATTCTTCCTCTGATATTAAGTCTTTCTGTACTTCTATAAAGTTTTTTTTTGTATTAGTATAATGTTGTTTATCTTTTGTTAGATTCTCAAGTATTTTACGGTTATTTAAATGGAGTTTCTGGGTTTTCTTGTTAATAGAGAAAAAAAGATGATAATTTATGTGGGTTTTCTTACATACTGAAACTGAGTGGATAATATCAATGGTTTCCATTATTTTTTGGTTTATTCCAATCTAGAGTTCTCCAAATAAACTGTTGATTTAAAAGAGTGAAAGTTTTCTTTCCTCTTTTCCTGCATATGATTTATTTTTCTTGCACAATTAACAGGCATTGCTAGGATTATATCAAATAGTAATGAATTTCTATTTTTGGAAAAGATCTCTACTGTATTGCCATTACATTAAAGACTGGTGTTTGATCTTAGAGAAATATTAGATATTAGTTACAATATAAAGGAAATTTCTATTTGTCCTTCCATTTTTTTTTGTATGTTTCAACAGGACTGGGCATTATATCTTCTCCAACAATTTTTATGCATCTATTGTTTGTATTGTTTTTGTTAAAAATATGGAACATTATGTGGATAGTTTTCATAATATTGAATCAGCCCCCCTTTCCTGGTATAAATCATCCTAATCATAGTGTATAATCTCTTTTGATGTGTTACTAAAATCTCCTCATTAATATTTCATTTAGAACTTTGAGTTGATGTTCATTAGCAATGTTATTCAATGGTTTTCTTTCTTTGTGTGACTTTTCTCAATTTACATATCAAGGCAATTTTTGTATCATAGAATTTGTTAGAAGAACTTTTTCTGGTTTTTTGATAGCTTATGCAATATTGGAATTAATTGTTCTTTTAATGCTTATATATTCATCTGGTCTAGTTTTTTTTAATTTCCTCACATCAACCTTTCTTTAACTTATATCGTTGCTTTTGACTAACAAAAGTCCATACAACAACTATTCCAGTTCTGGGTTTCATCTTATATTGTCTCAGTGACCCTCAAAACATAAGATTTGATCTCTTGTACTAAGATTTTTAGTTTCTTTCATTAGTGGATTAAATTTTGGGCATTTATGCATAGACTCAGCCACGGCTTTGTTACTGACTCTTTTCTTGATTGTTTTTCTCTCATGAATTTCTGATTATATCAGTTACTGTTTTATTTTTTCTCTCCTCTTTGGATATTTACTACGTTATCTTACTTTGGGATATTAAATGGTAACCTTCCTCCACACTTTAAAAAATATTTTATTTTTCCTAATTGCATATTGAAAGTATTTAAACATTAATATATTTTTTTTAAATTTTGAGTTCCAAATTTTCTCCCTCCCTCCCTGCTCTTCCTTCCCCTTGAGGTAGTAACCAATTTCATATAGGTTATACATGTGCAATCATCTAAAACGTATTTCCAGATTAATAATTTTGAAATAAAACACAGACAAAAGTGCTTTTTTTAAGTGAAAAAAACATTATGCTACAATCAGAATTCAGACACCATCAGTTCTTTCTCTGAAAGGGGATAATGTTTTTCCACATAATTATTTTGGTATTGTCTTTGATCATTTTATTGTTGACAATATGTGTCATTCACAGTTGGTCATGGTGCAATATTGCTGTTACTATGTACTATATTATCCTGATTCTGCTCACTTCACTTTGCATCAATTCACTTAAGTCTTTCCAGGTTTTTCTGAAAGTATTCTATTTATCATTTCTTATAATAAAATAGTATTTCAGTAAAATAGTATAACACAACTTGTTCAGCCATTCCCAAATTTATAGACATCCTTTTAATTCTAATTCTTTTTCACCAACAAAATTACATACAACCTAGAATTAAGATACACAGGCACTGCAGTAGGGAGACCCGCCCTGCCCTACTGGAAAGTCAGAGGGGGAGGACATAGGAGAGAACAGATTGAGGGAGGGGCTTTACAGTGGGATCGCTGTTTTGGGGTTGCGGGTAGGGTAAAGATGGAGAGAAAATTCATAACTCATAATCTCATAAAAATGAATGATTTAAACAAGAAAATAAATAAAATAATAAAAATTTGCTATAAAATTTTTTTTACAAAAATAGTTCTTTACTCCATCCTTCCATTTTTTAAAATTTTATACTCAAAGGACAGAAAACACAGAATAAATAACAGAATAAATATATCATAAACTTAAATATGGAAACAAATACAAATAAAGAAGAAAAGGCATGCCATGTGCATAGCAGAATATAAGATAGGATTCAAAACCTATAAAAATACGTTTTCATTTCAAAAAAGCCTGTATGATAAATTATAAATGTTGTATTGAGAATTGTCCATCTTTTCTTTGTTTCCTTGTAAGTTTTATTTTATTCTCTGCTGTGCACATTTTTTACTTGGTTCTATTTTCTCCCTGCCCCCATTCACCCCACTAGAAGGCTACAAAAAGTTTAGATATGTTTTTCTATAGGTATAAACACATACACATAATATATAGGCTCATATGTTGACATATACTTTCCCAAACACACTCTACTCTTGATCTTTTTTTAATGTTTGTGCACGTCGCTTGTTCCTTATCCCTCCTGCCTCCTCTACTTTACTTCTACTGACTACCTTACCCTCCTATTACTTGCCTACCCCGCTCCCCGCAAGAATCCCTCCCTTTTCCTCCTGTTCCCATAAATCTAAAGACACTTCTATACCCCCCTTTTCCTTGTGCTTTCCCATCTAAAAATGCCTCTGTTGTCCTCTCTCCCCTCCCTATACCCATAACATTTTATTTCTTCTCGATTGAGAATATTTTATACTCTTCTAAATATATATGTATTGTTCCCTCTTAAACCCATTCTTGATGAAAGTAGATTACCAGAACTACTAGCCTTCCCCCGATCTAATTCCTCTGTATTGATTCTTTCTCTTGCACCTCATTTATATACAATGATCACTCTTTTTAGCTGTTTCTCAATGGTTTTGCTTCTTAAGTTCATAACATATCCAGGTTTTCCCCAAACTGTCTTATGAGCTACTCAATAATTAATAAGAATCTAAAACATACATTTTGTATTTTACATATTTAAAAAGTAAACAATCTTTATGAATTACTTACAATCAGTTCTTATTATGTGCCTTATATTTCTCTTGGTTCTTATAAGTCAAATCTTCTACTAAGTTCAGGATTTTTTTTGACAGAGTCTTAAAAGTCTGAGAGTTTATCAAATGTCTACTTTTTTTTTCATTCAAGATAATAGTATATTTTCAGGCAGTCCTAGTCTTTTTTTTTCCTCCACCATTTCCTTGAAGACTTTTCCCTCCCACCCCCAATCTGTTATTGATTTATTTATTTTGGGAACAAAGCTTCAAAACTGATTTGCCAGTTTTTCTTAATATGGAAGTTCCACTGCAGCTCTCCTCCACTTTTTTTCTTTTAAATTTAGTTTTTATTTGTTTTCTTGTTTACATTATTCATTTTCACTACATTTTTGAATTCCACATTTTCTCCCAGTCTTCCCCCTGCCCCAACCCTAAAAGAGCAATCCCACTGTAAAGCCCCTCCGCTGCTCTGCTCTCATTTTCTGGTAGGGCAGGGAGGGTCTCCTTATCACAGCCCCTGTATATCTTAATTCCTAGTTGCAGGTATTGCAGAACTTTAAATTCTAGATTCTTTTGATTCCTCCCTTGTCACCCACCCCTACTGGAAGGACACTCAGTTCAATACAGGCTATGGATGTGTGATTATACAGGATATCTTCATAGTGGACATATTGTGACAGTGATCGTCTGTCTCTCCTTCCTATCCCTCACACCCCCCTTTTCTGTTCTCTACCCTGTCCCTGTCTTTTTACTGATGTGTGTGCTTCCAGCATCCCTCCCC
>JAQQSW010012280.1:0-12561 GCA_028646575.1 Pseudocheirus occidentalis | reverse complement strand
TTCCTCCAATGCTCACCTTTCATTGACTAATTACTTATAGAAACAGAAATCTGTAGTGCTTTTTCTACTTTTAAATTCTCCTAATTTAAAATTAAACTAGGAGAATTAAACTAGGAGAATTTAAAAGTAGAAAAAGCACTACAGATTTCTGTTTCTATAAGTAATTAGTCAATGAAAGGTGAGCATTGGAGGAAATTATGACTTTCTCTTTTAATTTTGTAATAATTGTCTCTAGATGTTTTCCAGTAAACAGATTGCAGGCTTGTAGTTTAGCTGTATTCACACATATTGGAATCTGCAAGTTAATTTCAGTTTACTCCAAAGACTGTCTTGTTTTAAAGGAACTGAGTTTACTACCCTCATTAGTTAGGGCATGAATCAAAAAAAATGTGGACCACATGAGGTCAAAAGGGCAAACTAACACCAACCTTAAAAGACCATTTGGGAGCAATGGGCAAATATCATCAGCGAGGTTGTTTTTAATACTTCATGATCTTGAGAAACTGTAGCTTTAAAGCTAGCACTACTCAATTTTAAATACTGTCAATCAAAATCAGTTAGGCAAAAAAAACCCAACTAGCAGTGTGCCAACACTACAGTTTGAATTTAAGCCCAAATGACCAACTAAACCACAATTATGTAAGCGTGAATTTTTGATAATCCTAAATCCTCCTGTGGGATCTTTCCTGAAAGCTACACACAGAGAATCCTTATTACTCAAAAGGCAAGTTACATGTACAATGATGGGAGAAGCAAACGGAAAATCATCTTGGTCCAGTTTTATACACAGCAATGGACTATGGTGAAATTAACCAATCTCAGTGGGCAAAGGCACATCCTCCCTCCCTGAATCCCAAATGATTTGTTTCAACAGCCTTCTTTGTTTACCTGAAGCACTGGCTCATTGTGATTTGAGGTCTTAAACAAGAGATTCATTTTCCTTTTCTTGTGTACTTTTCTATACATTTTGATAAAGGTTTTTTCTTTCTAATAAAGAACAAGATAAAGATAAGAAAATATCAGAAACAAGTTTGTTGTTTTAGAAGAGTCTTTCTTTGTCTTTTTATATTATTTTTATGGGAATCTCACAATAGTTTCTTTCGGGAGAGTGTAACATGACGGATGTCATCATTCACATTTATGAGGAAAACAGAAAAAGGAAATCTTTTCTTTTGACTTGTTTTGCCCCCCCATGTTTAATGCAGAGACCCAAGTTGTTCACATAGATCTGGAAAAAGGGAGGGGTGCATCCATATGTCACATACAACACACAGGCTCATGACTAGGTAACTGGCTGGTGTTTTTATTAGGTCCCATTCCAGCCTGATTGGAGACTTGAAATTCAAGATCATCATATGGTGCATACTGCTTTTGGGACTTCAAACAAGCCACTCAAACTCCCTATGCCTCCATTTTTCATATCCAAAATGCAGAAGTTAAACTAGATAGCCTATAAGGTCTCCTTCAGTTCTAGATCTCTAGACCCATAGAAAGTCACTTAGCTCTGTCTACCTGTCTCCTCATCTATAAAATGGGAATAATCACAGCATCTATAGCCTAGGGTTGTCCTAAGACTAACATGAGATAATTTTGTACAATTTCTTGTGAACTTTAAAGCCTTATATAAATGTACTAGATGTTATTATTATCCTTTGATTTATAAGAATAAAAGTATACAAAAGGAAAAAATATCTAACTGAATCCATGAATTCAACAATCATTTAAGTACCTACTTTGAGCAAAGTCTGTTCATCTGCTGCTCTAATTTCTGGAGCTGATTGGATTCTCCCCTATCCATCCCAGGCAATTTCTTAGGTTTCAAGTAGAAACACATGTGAAATATTCAATTTTACCATAGGGAAATTGATTTTTATCATAAGAAGTTTCTATGTTACTGCTCACTTCTGATTACTTCCTAGTTCCAATCTCAACCATCCTACACCAAATACGCCAAGCTATTACACACACCCTTTAGATTCTAAAGTAAACTTGATCTCTATAGTGAAAAAAGAAATTATAGCAATTTGAGAGGTACCAAAGTGGTAAATTTAAGTCATAGCAACATGATACTCCCCCCCCCCCCCCGGAATCAAATGTCTGATTCTTGGAGTTTAAATGCAAAGCTCTGATGGAGTGAAGGAAGTCAGCAGTCAGAGCTGCCTCCCACATATATTGAGTGGTCGACCCTGCAGTTCTAACACTGACCTCGGTTAGAGGCTTGTATTTCACAAAATCTCCTGTGGGGCAGCATAAGTCCACAATTCTAGGTTAAGCCATGTTTTAAACTTGGGAGTTTATTGTATAACACAGAATAGTAGGAATAAATAAGCCACAATTTTGGGATTTGTGTTTTCCATTCCTGATCCCTGCCTCTATATACATAGCATACACTTCTGTGCATACACAAACACACAAAAGAGAGAGAAAAGTTTTCTAATACATACATATATATATATACATATATATATAGTAAACATATTGTATACAGGATAAATTACATAAGAGTAAATGTATATTACAGGACTGTAGTTTGGGATGATCTATACTTGAGATTCATACCTTAGCAATGCATTATCAGTCTACAATACATGAAGGAGGAAACAGTTAGTAGAACCTCAGAAAATACAAGAAGACAATTACTTGGATCACATACTACTATTATTTCAAGGGCAACTATAGAGCAGTGCTAAATCTTCACCTGAACATATGTCATAATTATATTCTGAAAGCCTAGCATTATGTGCTTTAGATAGGTTTGTGAAATGGACATCACGGTTAAAATGTATCCTCATAACTGTTGAAGGGCATCCCTAAGATGGAAAGGATTTGATCATAATGTCAAAAGTATGAAATATCAGACCTCTTAAATATACATATGCATATATATATATACATATGCATACCCTAAATGCATACACACACACATACATATATATGAATGATACAAAAGTACACTAAGTAAAGAAAGTGATATGATAGTTACCATTAACAACTAAATCCTAATGATCACAACACATGCCCCCAGACTTGAGTCAACAATACTTCTATACTATGATTTATGAGAAAGGAGTAATGGTGTTTTTGTCAGTCTTTACAGAAAATAATACAAAAAGTTATTTTAAGTAAAATCGTAATGATTAAAGTATAGTTTTCTCCTGGGTGTAATGTCATTTCCTATTCACAACTAAGAAATTATTAAAAAGAGTGTACAGTGGCAAAATCTGAATCACCACAGTACCCAATAAGAGTTAAGGTATTGAAGAAGGCACTTTAAAAAATAACTATGTATTCCTGCATTGAGATTTTGCCACCTTTTTTCCAGTAGTACCTGTCCATTTGCAATTCAAACTGCCTCAAGCAGAGCCACAGAAGGCAAGGACTCATCCCTGAACCTATTTTCAGCGCGAATTTATTAATCTTTGAAGGAGAGAAGGTTCCTTTTTTTTTCCTTCTTCCTAGAATCACTGGCAGACTCAGTATCAGCAGGTGCACTACACTACAACTTTGCAGAATAAAGACTGCTCCTGTCACAAGTACAGACAAACTATTTCTCAAAGTACAGGACAGTAAAAATCTGTAAGTTGCGACTAAAAGTTTAGAGAAAGTTAAAAGTCGAACACAGGTTTTCCCGAACTCTACTAGGCTCTGACAAACACTCCAGTTCATGTATCAAGAAGGATTTCTTGAATTCTGCCACCCAGATCATTCTGGGATTTCAGAAGCAGGCTAAGAGTGGGTGTGAATCAAGAATTGCTGACCTAAGACACACACACACACACACACACACACACACACACACACACACACACACACACACACACACACACACACGCTTTTAGGCTAATAGAGAAAAAAAGAGACTATATAAAAGTGTTAATTACAACCAGGAGAGGATCCGGACTTCATCTCTGCTCACTAACCAACCACCACGAGTAATCCCAGGCACTACCTCACCCTAACCCAAAGGATCTATACGCTTCCCATAGCAAGAGAAGGGCTGATGAAAAGCTGTCAAAGTAAATCTATCCTCACTTTTTGAATGGTTTAATTTCAATGGAGCACGAAACACCGCAGGACAGTTAATAAGTTTAGCCAGGCGTACTGTTCTCCCTAATATATTTTAATTGTGCATCTGTTTTAATCGTAATCAGATTAAGTCACCGGAAAAGACACAAATTGGAATTTTCCCTAATGGCTAATGGAGCTTTTCATCAGTTTCTAAACACTAGCATGTTTAAAGGAGGAAAAAAATAGGTAGGGACACCAGCACCCGTGTGACATTTTCCAGAGATCGATGCAGTTTCTTTGACAACACAGTTCAGGTCTCATTAGCCACCCAAACTAACCCAAATGCAAAAAAAAAAGACCACGTCAAAACCCCACGGGCTTCATTCATCTTTCCCAATTAGTATATAAGAACTGCTAAGCATAAAGGAAAACTTTCAAACAGAAATGAAAGCTGAAGGCTTATAATAGAAAGTGCTGCTCCATCGATCTTGTATGGGGGCACGTCAGGGGCAGCTTTATGCTGCCTGAAAGTACTATACGATCAGACAAGTAAAGTTGAGGCAGGCAAGGGGCTCTTATTCCGGGAAATTAGCAACTGTCAACAGCCTGTTTTCGCCTCTAGAAATAAGAATCTGTTTTGTTTTTGTTTGTTTGTTTGTTGGGGGGATGCGAGAGAAGTGCAATTAAAGGTGAAATGAGGGGTGCGAGAGAAGGAAAGGGGTTTCCTTGGTGCTCAGACACAAGATCACTTAATGTGTTGCTGTGCCAACAAATAATACTTTTTTTGAAAGCTAATGTTCACTGAATAGTTTCCCAGATAGCAGAGATTTCCTTTAAGAAACTTTAGTGTGTGCAAGCCCCAGAAAGAACCAGGGACTGAAACCTGCAGAGAAACTAGCAGCTGAAACTAAGCAGTCCGGGGTGCTCCCCGTGTGTCCGCTGGGGGACCGGGGCGGGGGGAGGGGGAGGAGTGCCGACTGTGATGTGGTTGAACCCCGCAGCCCGGAGCACTCTCCCTCCAGGCAGGCTCCCCGTCGGACTCCCGAGCTTCCCTCCCACTCCACCTCCCCTCTTACCTGTCATCGTAGCAGAAATCGGCACTCAGGGTGTTGAGATACAAGACGAGCCCCAGGGCGCTGCTCACCAACTCAGCAATCATCTCTCCACCGCCTTCCCTTCTGCTCCCTTCCCAATACAAGGGCAGCCGCAACAGAGAAAGCAGCATCAATCCCCACCTTCCGCTTCACTTTGGCTCTCTCCTCCTCCTCCTTCTCTCTCCCACCCTCCTACCCCTCCCTTCCCCTCCCCCTTCCCCCTCCCCTCCCCTCCCCCAAGCCTCGGAACCCACCCCTCTCCGGCTGCTCTTAGCTCCCGTCCCCGCTTGTCTCCTCCTTCCCCGTCCCTGGGGCGCGGGCTCAGAGCGCTCTCCCCATCCCCGGAGCAGCCAGCGAGCAATCGGCAGGTTTATTGGGTGCTTGGCTTGGGGGATCCCTCTTCCTCCGCTCCGCCCGGACCCTAACCCATGGCAGTTGGGAAAGGGGGGAGCCCTGGCTGCGGGGCGAAGCTGGGGGGCTAGTGAGGGGCCACTTGGGGTGCGAGTGCGGGGAGCCAGGGAGGGCTGGACAGGAGCGAGCTGGGCTGCCGGTGCAGCTGGAGGAGAGAACAGGGAAAGTGGGAGGGCCGGGAGCCGGAGCTGCCTCGGCTCCTCCGCCTCCTCCTCCGCCTCCTTCCCCTCTTCCCCTCCTTCCCCTGGCCCAGCTTGGGGTGCTCGCTGGCTCTCCAGCTCATTCACTCTTTATTAGCGCTTTCCCGTCCCCAAGCCCTCGGGCACTGAAGTGAGAGCCGCGGCTGGAGGCTGGGGAAGCACCCGCGTGGGGCTCTTGGGGCTCCCCCCGCGCCTGCGTGGCCGCCCCTTCGTGCGCTTCTCCACCCGGCGGCTCCTCCCAGCTCTCAGCCGGCACCTCCTCCTCCTCCCCCCCCTACTATCCCCGCCCCCGCCCCTCCCCCATCTCCGGCTCCTTTCCCCTTCGATTTCACACGGTAAAGCCCTGGAGAGGGACGATGCCTGCTGGAAGGGAGCCCGAGAAGGGGTGGCCGTGGTGCGCGCAGCTGGGGGAGAGACGGAAGAAGAAGAGGCCGAGGGACAGACTCGTTCTCCTCTCCTGCCGCCCGGGCGGCTGCAGCGGCTGGCACACACTCGGTGCCCAGCCCCGCCATCTCGGTGCTAGGCACTGCCAGGCGGCTCCTTGGTCAAACTGGAAAGTGATCTGAAGAGGGAGCGGAGGGGAAGAGCAGGTTTGGAGAGGGCTGCTTTCTTGTGCGTGCACACACACACATTCCCCCAGGAAAGAAAGGGCACTTTAATGACCCCCCCGCTTCCCGGGGCACTAACTCAGAAAAGCAGGCTCCCTGCATCCTTGCGCGAAGGGGCCGGCAGTCCAGCCGTCAGTCCGGAGGAGAGCTGGCCGGAAATGTCCAGGCGTTTCTGGCAGCAGACGTGGTTAAGGGGGGAAGGATGCAAGCAGGTGGGGGGGGGGGGTTAAATTAAGACAAAGAAACAATCAGCATGCCTCGAAGCCACCAGAGGCGGGTTGTGGGCGCAGTTGGACGTGCCAGGGCGCTGCGGGCAGCATGCAGAAGTCCCCAGGGCGGTAGCTCCTGGGCAAAGTGCAGGGATCAACCTGGGGGGCGGTAAGTTCTCCGCGTCCCCTTTCCTCGGGGATGAAGGCGAGATACATGCGCGCGGAGGGAATCCAGCACGGGCTGGGGGCTGCAGAGAACCCTAAGAGTACCAACATCCCAACTCATCATCTACTTACACCTAAGCTGCCTTGGACTGCTAACAGCACTACTGCAGCGCCCCCTGCTGCACGGCAGCAGCGGTGCATGAGAACCCGAGCATCCCCTCCTCCAAAGTTGAACCTAACCAGAGACGCCCCAACAAGTGTGGTCAAGAAATTTGCTTCTCTGAACCTCAATAGTGCTTGTCGATCTGACGGTAAGCAAGGGCCTCGTTTTCATCGCCTACAAACAAAATCAGCCGGCCGTTTGATAAATAAGCCTCCATCTGCCTCACAAAGCTCGGTCCACCTGTTTATAACAAAGTTGAGATCTGATTAATATCTCTAGTTCTTTTTATAGTATGTGTAGGCAATATTGATGTGTCCTTGAAAAAGCGTTCTCTACCAGCCGAATGTATTTACGATATGTCTAAAGGTAGGGGTTGATTTGCATTCACTGTGTACTCAAGGAGCATTGTGGACTGCTGAGTACTTAAATGAAAACAAATTGATAGTTCCAGCCTAGTCCAATCTTGTCTTCACCCTCTTTTTCCCTGAGCTGCCCTTAATTTATTAAAATTTGATCTCAGTGTGTAAAGTTCCACTCTCCTTGGTAGCCAATAACCAGAACCTGCGTGGCTAAAGGACATTTTTGAAATTGACTGTGGTCACTAGCCTAAATAGATTGCATTAGAAGAAATTAACTTCAGTATTACATGGTAAAATTAATAACCCCAGTTCCCATCATCTGATATGTTGTGTGTAAAGAGCCAGACTCCATGCAAATCCTAATCTCTGTACTAATTACAAGAGAATATTGTAAACATGAACTTAAAAGGATAGGGAGGAAATTGGGAGAAAAGTGAGGGGAAGAGGGAGTTCAAATATCCAAAGAAACCATCGCTCTACAGAAGAGCCATACTGGGAAATAATCCAGTGATAGACCTCTTCCATAATTAAGATGTCTTGGAAGCATGGAAGTATTAAAAGGGTTTGGGTTCAGCACACTAAGAACTTGTAAGCTCTTTCCAAAGTTGACTCCATTTTCAAGTCACCAATGGTTTTAAATAAATATTTCTCAAAGGCTGCTGGAAAGTGGCACATCCTGCTGTCTCTGATGAATGAGTGGCTGTGGCTCAAGCTGTATGTGCAAAATCTGGTAGCTTTTAACAAGTTTTTCCTATTATTATTTAACATGGGTCTCTCCATCCTTCTGGTGCCTTAAGCGCTTGCTAAGATTTCTTTCAGACAGCCCTTAAGGGGTATTATATAGTCAGCCTCTTCACTTCCCAAACACCCTGAGTTCCTTCTGGGAAAATCAGATTGTAGTTTTCATCAGCACCCAGACCACAGAAGTCATTTATTTAAAACTTAGGGACATTGCTCATTAATTCACAAAGCAAACTGGCCCACTGCAGGATATTCAGTTCTGCAAAGTATGAACTGTTTCAACCTACTCTTTCCCTATACAGATCAGGGGAATGAAACTATACAAGGTGGGCTTTTCATCTTTGATATCAAGAGCCCCAAAGCCCTTACTTCCAAAACCCCAAAGTAAATCTGTTCCATGCATCCCCTATTCCAGCCACCACTTCCTCAATGAATTCCATTTATGGGTTTCAGTACCTCCTCAATGTTTGTGCTCCATTCCCAGCCTTTTATTGTGTGATTCATACCTTTGGAGTGCCAGGTCCTCAGGGAAAAGATTTTGTTATTTGCTTAGGACATACTGACTTTATTGTGCAAAACCATCTTCCCTTTGGGTGTTGCATGAATATTAACTAAAAATCCACATATGGTCTTGGTCATAATTTCTACTTGTCCTAATATAACTTCTCTTTGAACAATTCATTTAGAAAGCATGCCAGGGGTGAAATGTGGCATGTAAATTCTCATGCTAAAAGGAATGTTTTTAATAATACCCACAGAGCTGAAAAACAATGCAGTTCTTCCCCCTACCCCCCCATCCTAGCCCCTGCCCCACTCTTCTCCAAAATCTAGAACTGCTGATCTATCTAAATTTATGTTTTTCAAAAAGGGGGAAAGCAATACTCTCTCCTGCCCTGAAATCTTCTTTAGAATGATTGTGGACCAGAAAAACACAGGCCCAGCAGGTGAGATAGCCAGTTTGGGGAGTCTGGTATAATAGTGATATACTTGTAGAATTACAGGCTCTAGGCTCAGCTCAGGAAATAACCCTGCAGGAGAAAAACAACAGACTTTATGAAATGTGGGTCAGAGAACTACAAGAGGTACTTGGGATGCTTGGGTAGCTAATGACAGTAAGTGCATTGGCTATATATCTTCCATCTAGATGTTTCTTAGCATACTGTAATCCATCACACTCTGGGACCAAGCCTATTTATGGTGATCTGTGGTACAGTCAGAAGGCAATCAGGACAATGTAAGCAGAGAAAGGATCGAGACATGGCTGACTTTGAACAATCGGATGCTGCCAAAGTAATGATCGCTTTAAAAATCTTGCATTATCTCAGCCTTCAGATTCAGTAGGTGTGGAGATGGGGGGAGGAGAAGAGGAGAAGGAGGATTGTAGAAATAACCCACTAATAACAAGATCTGTATAATTGCAGACTAATGATAGAATCCAGAAATTCAATCAAGAAAAGCAAGGGACAGCCTCTCAGACTTTCCCAATGTGTTCATAGGCACCTCTGTAAACAATGAACCATGAATTCTAACAACTTGAACAATCAATGCAAAATCCTTTAAACAGGATCCTGAGTCCATTCGAAAAGAAGTCCCTGCACCCTAAAAAAAGATGGAACTTAATGTACTTGGTGGGGAGAGGAGGAATGAATGGATTTGGGAGTGAAAATTAATGGGGACTTCATTAATAGTAGACCTGGGTAAAATCTACATATCAGATTAGGTGGAGATTTTCATCCGATGGTGCTACCACACCATCTTTATTCTTTGTTAAAAGAGTGGCTACTTTGAAGTCCCAAAGAGCATACCATGAAGCCCATCTAACTCCTCATGGCAGATAAGTAGGGAACACATATAGCAGAAAATTATATACCTTATCAGATATAGTTATAGAATCATAAGCTAATCTTCCCTAACACCTGAAAGGACAGGAGAGGTCATCCAATCAAGCCAATGTCATCATTTTATAGATAAGAAAACTCATAGCCTCTTAGGCTGTTTCACCAGAGATCACATAGGTGTGAAGGCTTGAAGGATGAAGATGAAGACCATTTTCTGAAGTGTAGGGGTGGGGTGGGAGTAGGAATGGGTCCCTACAATTCTTCTTCATGAGAGAATTCAGTTTGGAAGCCGCCTGAAATGATTGGGATGTTAAAAGACAGAAGACATCAATAGAATAAGGTGTCCCAAAAGTCTTAGTGCTGCTTAAAGATTATGACTTTAAATGGCACTAGGACTTTTGGGACACTACTTTTAAGTACCTTCCCTAGAGTTTTTAAGGAAGGATGCCTCCATACACAGGCATCAACTATTCAGAACACTGGGGTTTCAGCTGGGACTCTCCACCCCACCCCCAGCTATTCATTTTTATCAAATCTCTATTTCTGGCCATTAATATATAATTCCTGCACAGATTCCCATTTGTAAGTGTTGAAAGCCTCCTGTGTTATAAGAATAAATTCTACTCAATCCATATAGCCTCTCATTTTTTCCTTCTAAATGTGCATCAGTTATGTTAAGGATGTGACTCTATGAACCTATTATAAATTGTACCACTCAAATCACCAAACTTTTAACAGTCAAGAATCAAGAACTTGCTGATTTTACCTAAAAATATTATATTAAGGTATTTAAGTAATTTATGTGTGGGGAAGCAAATGAAGTATTTCTGAAACTGAACCAACATTCAAGTGCTAAAATTCTCTCTACTAATTTGTACTTCATTTAAGGTATGAAAATGGTTTTTGCAGATTCTATTGAATTTTGTACTTAATTCATCCATAAGATGTTTGGAAAGTATAATTTGCAGCTCAACTTGTAAATCCAATAAAATATGAAATAAAGTCAGTGGGATTTTTTTTACCTTTAGCAATCGTTACAATCAAGTTTCAATTTTTAACTAAATACATTTAGTTAAATGAATAAATTCAGTGTAACTGAAATTCTTTATTTTACTAGCTCTGAGGGAGAGAGTCTAGCATAGTACATGGAGAGCTAGCCTCTGTTCACTTCAGTTTCCTTATCTGTAAAAGCGGGTTAATAAGAGCATGTACCTTGTAGGGTTGTTGTAAGTATAAAAATGAAATATTTCTAAAGCCTTTTATAAACCTTCAAGTACTAGATAAATACTAGCTATTTATTCTGATTACTATTATTACTTTCTAATTCAGTCCTCTCTGTTCTACATCTGTGCTTACATAAGAGACTATGTATATATGTAGGCACACAATTGTATGTGTCATAACCCCAGCTACATAAACATTTCTGTATATTCCTGTGCCCAGAACGGTTATGCTTATATCTGTAGGAACTTGACTAAAGGCTTAAGATTCCAGTGAACAGAGCATTTTCTAGTTCTCTACACAGTTGGCCTTTCTATGACCAAAGACCATGACAGATGAGCACTCCAACATTTCTTGTCCCTAATCCATTATCAGAACACCTAGACTCTCCCCCACAACATGACTAATGTGAAAACATGTTTAACATGATTGCACACATAGAACCTATTCAGATTGCCTGCCTTCTTAAATGGGGGAGGAAGGAAAGCAGGAAGGAGAAAAATCAAAATCTCATAAAAATGAAATCTGAAAACTATCTTTACATGTAAGTGGAGAAAATTAAAAAAAAACTATTAGGGAAAAAATGTAGCCTCAAATAAAGAGGGGGCCCCTTAAGTGTACATAAGAATCCCTGCCACATTTATTGACTTAGCGACACATGAACATTATTTTGTTGTATTGTTACTTATTTTGTTAAACACTTCCTGATGACATTTTAATCTGGTTGGGCCTCAGGTGTGTTTAACATCTAAGCAGGATGGATGGTGAAACACTTCACCTCTAAATTCTTCTGAAGGATGAAGATGAAGACCATTTTATATGGAGTATGGGAATGGAGTGGGGGTGGGAATGTGTCCCTAAGCTACTTTTATTACATCGCTGTAGGGTTTGTTGGGGAGGAAGAGTCAGGAGGCAAGAGGTAATTTTCACAAATCTTTATTAGGTATCTAATAGTAATAGTATTATGCCTTATTCTGGGAGAGGGAGGGGAAGATAATAAAATGTTCAAAACTAGGACCTATCCTCAGGGAGCTAACAATATAGGGGGAAGATAAGGTATATATACAAATTCAACTCAAATTTTAAAAAATTAAGCAAATGCTGGGAGGATCCAATATGATAAGTGAATATTGGGGATGATCTTACCTTCTGTGCCATATAAAGTTCATATAAATTTATCATATGCTAGGCACTGTGCTAAGTGCTGGGGATACACATAAAGGCAAAAATGGCCCTTGCCCTCAAGGAGCCCCTATTCTAATGGGGTAAATGGGGGAAACAGGATGTAAACCACTAGAGTACATACAGAGTAGATGGAAGGTGTAATAGCAATCAAGTTTAGCAGATATTTAGTACTTAGTAACTTAGGGCTGAGTATGAAGGTGCGAGCCCTGTCCTCTGTTGAGAAGGTGTGAACTCCTCTGTTGGTGGAAGAAGGCTATTGGCTGAGACAGGAGGCCAGTGCTGTATATAAAGAAGAATTCTAGAGACAGAGAGACAGAATTTGAATTTTCCTGTTGGAGGAAGCAGGATTGTCTCAGCAT
>JAQQSW010012279.1:0-12561 GCA_028646575.1 Pseudocheirus occidentalis | reverse complement strand
TCTGCTCTTCTCTGCTCTTTGCTCCACGCTGGTGTGGCTTCCTTGAGTTCAGCGTTCTTCTTACCCCAACCTAAGTAGGCATTTTCCTGGGCTGGGAATCCGCCTCGCTCAGTCTCTCCGTGGGTTCTGTCCCTCTTGAATTCATTCAGATTTGCTGTTTAGCCTTTAGCACTAGAATGGCTCTGCCTGCGGCAGCGGCTTCTCCCCACTGCCCTCCAAACCTCGAGATCCCAAATTGAAAACTTAAACAAATATTTTAGCCAAATTCCAGAATTATCAGGTCAAGCACCAGAAAAACAATTCAAAATACTTATTAGTATAGAGTCAATGTGTGGAAACACAATCAGGATCACACAGGACCTGGAAGCTTTTTCTTTAAAAAACTCAAGGGATTGGAATATGATATTTTTAAGGCAAAAAGGCTTGGGCTGCAACCAATTATCCAGAAAAGTGAGCATAATCTTTCAGGGAAAGAGATGATTATTCATTGAAAAAGGGACTTCAAGACATTCCTAATGAAAAAAAAAACAGAATTCAATGGAAAATTTGATCATCAAATATCAGACTCAAGAGAGACATAAGAAGGTAAACAAGGAAAACTCTCTCTCTCACTCTGTCTCTCTCTCTCTCTCTGTCTCTGTCTCTCTCTCTGTCTCTCTGTCTCTCTGTCTCTGTCTCTCTATCTCTGTCTCTCTCTCTCTCTCTTTCTCTCTCTCTCTCTCTCTCTTTCTCTCTCTCTCCCTTTCCCATGACTTGTTTCTCAATAAGAACAATTCATTTACATTCCCATAATAGAGGATGATACCTGTCAATATTGAGAACTGTGTAATTATTGTGATATTTAAAAGGGAGATAGATAGATAGATAGATAGATAGATAGATAGATAGATAGATAGCGGGCATGGGTATTAACTAATATGATGATTAAAAAAAGCTTTTTTAAAGGGTACAAAGAGATTATAATTGGAGAAAAGGAAAGGAGGAGGCAGAAAAGAATAAATTGTACCACACAAAGAGGCATAGAAACGCACTCTAGCAGAGGAAATGATGGGAGGGTGATGAACATTATATGAACCTTACCTTCATTGTTTCTAGTTCCAGGAAGGAATAACATAATCAGTTAAATATAAGATTCTAATGTGAAGAGACACAAAAATGCTATACTAGAGGGAAAGAAGGGAAGGAGAGAAGCATTGTATGAGATTTACTCTCATCAGATTGGGTTGAAGGAGAAAATAAAACACATTTAATTATAAAAATCTATCTTACCTTGTAGGTGATAGTTGGGGAAAGGAGGGGAAAGGGGGTATTACAAGGGAGAGTAGAAGTAGTAAGGGGTAACAGTAGGTAAAAGGAGAGAGTGGTTGGGGAGGAAATACTGAGGGAGGCAGTGGTCAAAAGGAAAAGTCTTAAGGAGGGGAAGAGAGAATGTAGAAATAAAAGCATAAACAGGGGAGGGAACAGGGTGGAGGCAAAGACACAGATAGTAATCATTACTGTGAATGTGAATGGGATGAAGTCTCCCATAAAACAGAAGCAGATAGGAGAATGGATTAAAAAACATAATCCTATAGTATGCTGCCTACAAGAAACACATTTGAAACAGGGGCATACACACAAGGTAAAGGTAAAAGAATGGAATAGAATATATTATGCTTCAACTAAAGTAAAAAATGAAAAAGGAGGGATAGCAATACTTGTCTCAGATAAGGCAAAAGCAAAAATGGACCTAATTAAAAGAGATAAGGAAGGAAAATATATCCTGCTAAAAGGCATGATCAAAAATGAAGTGATATCATTACTAAACATATATGCACCACGCAATATAACATCCAAATTTCTAGAAAAGTTAAGGGAGTTAGATGAAGAAATAGATAACAAAACTATACTAGTGGGTTACCTCAATCTCCCCATCTCTAAACTGGACAAATTTAACCTCAGAATAAACAAGAAAGAAGTAAAGGAGGTGAATAGAATTTTAGAGAAGGTAGATATGATCGACCTCTGGAGAAAGTAGAATGGGCATATAAAGGAATATACTTTCTTCTCAGTGGTACATGGCACATACACAAAAATTGACCATGTGCTAGGGCATAAAACATCAAAATTCAGTGCAGAAAGGTAGAAATATTAAATGCATCCTTTTCAGATCATGATGTAATAAAAATTATATATAATAAAAGTCCATGGAATGATAGAATGAAAGCTAATTAGAAAGTAAATAATTTATTCCTCAATAATGAGCTGGTTAAAAAAGAAATTATAGAAACAATCAGTAACTTCATTCAAGAGAATGACAATAATGAGACAACATATCAAAACTTGTGTGATGCAGAAAAAACAGTTCTTAGGGGAAATTTTATATCTCTGAATGTACACATGAATAAAACAGAGAAACTGGAGGTCAATGAAGTGGGCATGCAATAGAAAAAGCTAGAAAAAGAACACGTTATAAATCCCCAATTAAATACTAAATTAGAACTACTGAAAACCAAAGGAGAAATCAAGAAAATTGAAATTAAGAAAACTTTTGAATTTATAAATACAACTGGTCTTATTATAAAATATAGATATATTATAGATATATAATTATATATATAATTTATATTATTATAAAAAGAACTGGTTTTATGAAAAAAACAGTAAAATTGAGATACCTTTAGTCAATATGATTAAAAAAACAAAGAAGAAAATCAGTTTATGAGTATCAAAAATGAAAAGGGCATATCTACCTCCAATGAGAAGAAAATCAAAACAATAATTAGAAATTATTATGCCCATAAATTTAGCAGTCTTAGTGAAATGGACGATTATTTACAAAAATACAAATTGCCAAGATTAACTGAAGAGGGTGTAGATTACTTACCTAATCCCATCTCATAAAAAGAAAATGAACAAGTCATCAATGAACTTCCTAGGAAAAAAGCTCCAGGGCCAGATGGATTTATTAGCAATTCTATCAGACATTTAAAGAACAATTGATTCCAATACTTTACAAACTATTTGGGAAAATTGGAGAAGGAATTCTACAAAATACTTTTTATGACATGAATATCTTAGTGATACCTCAGTTGGGAAGAAACAAAATGGAGAAGGAAAATTAAATATGAATTTCCCTCATGAATATGGATGCAAAATTTTAAATAAAACATTAGCAAAAAGACTGCAGCAATTTATCAAAATAATACTACACTTTGATCAGGTAGGATTTATTCCAGGAATGCTAGGATGTTTCAATATTAGGAAAACCATCAGTATAATTGATTATAATCAACTCCAAAACTAGTAGAAATCATATGATTATCTCAATAGATGCAGAAAAGACTTTTGACAAAATACAATACCAATTCATGTTTAAAACAATAGAAATTTGTAATTTGAATGGAATATGAATATCTTTAATGCCCCTTTCTATTGGCACTTAGTAAACAGGCACTTAGCAGCTTAGTTCAAGTTAAGCACTTAGTAAACAGGCACTTAGCACCTTACTTCAAATTAACACCTTGGAAGTAGTTAACACCTTTGTGACTACTGTAATAGTCTGGTTCTGGGACTTGGCTTTCTTGTATGTGAATAAAGGCTTTGGTTCTGTCCTCCATGTGGAGAGTTTGCTACATTTTGTGATTCACAAATATACCAGTATATTCATAACCACTATGGGTGTTGTGAATATTGCATTACTGATACAAAATTATAGGAACAAATGGAGTTTTCCTCTAAATAATAAATAGCATCTATCTAAAACCATCATAAAATGTTATATGTAATGAGGATAAGATAGAAACATTTCTAATAAGATACGATATGAAACAAAGAAGTCCACTATCACCCATCTTATTCAATTTGGTACTAGAAATTCTAGCCATGACAATAAGATAAGAAAAAGAAATTGAAAGAATCAAATTAAACAGAAATAATTTTACAAAAATTAATTTAAATGTTTAGTGCCATACCTATAAATCTACCAAAAATCATTTTATAAAGCTAGAAAGTATAGTAATAAAATTTATTTGGAAGAAAAAATGGTCCAGAATATCAGTGGAGTTAAGAAAAAGAAATGCTAGGGAAGGTGGCAAAACCATACCAAATTTTAATCTATATTATAAAGCAGCAGTCATCAAAACTTCTTGATACTGGCTGAGGAACAGAGTAGTCAATCAGTGGAGTAGATTAAGTACATGAGACACAGCACTAAATAATTATAGTAACCTACTCTTTGATAAACACAAAGACCCCAGATTCTGGGATTAGAACTCACTATTTGACAAAAACTTCTGGGAAAACTAGAAAATAGTATGGCAGAAATTGGGCATTGAGCAATATCTTACATCATATACCAAAATAAAATCTAAATGAATGCACAATCTAGGTATAAAGTCTGACACTTCAAATAATCTTGGAGAGCAAGGAATAGTTTACCTCTTGGAATTATGGAGTAGGGAAGATTTTATGACCAAACAAGAATTAAAGAACATTATGAAATGGAAAATGGATAATTTTGATTATATTAAATTGAAAAGTTTCTGTACAAATAAAGCTAATGTAACCAAGATTAAGAGGAAAGTGGGAAATTGGGAAAGAATTTTTACAACCAGTGTCTCTGATAAAGGCCTCATTTCTAAATCCAAGAACTCAGTCAAATCTATAAAAATATAAGTCATTCTCCAGTTGATAAAAGGTCAAAAGATACGAATAGGCAGTTTTCAGAGGAAGAAATTAAAAGTATCTATAAGCATTTGAAAAAATGCTCTAAAACACTATTGATTAGAGAAATGCAAATCCAAACAATTCTTAGATACCACATCTCACTGGTCAAATTGGCTATGATGACATAATAGGAAAATGATAAATTCTGGAGAGGATGTGGAAAAATTGGAACACTAGAGCATTGTTGGTGGGATTGTGAACTGATTCAACCATTCTGGAAAGCAATTTGGAACTATGCCCAAAGGGTCCTAAATACGTACATACCCTTTGTACAATACCACTTCTAGGGCTTTATCCCAAAGAGATCATAGAAGTGGCAAAAAGACCTGTATGTACAAAAATATTTATAACAGCTCTTTTTGTGGTGGTGAAGAATTAGAAATCGAGGGATGCCCATCAATGTGGGAATGGCTAAAAAAGTTGTGATATATGAATGTAATGGAATACTATTGTGCTGTAAGAAATGAAGAGAAAACAGACCTTATAATAACTTAGAGGCACTTATATAAACTGATGCTGTGTGAGAAAAGCAGAACTAGGAGGGATTTGTATGCAATTACAGATATTTTATATGTGTGATGACTAACTTTGTTCGATTATGCTCTTCTCAGCAATGCATGGTTATAAGACAATTCCAAAAGACTCATGATGGAAAGGGATATCCACATCCAGAAAATGAACTAAAGAATCTGAATGCAGATTGAAGCAAATCACTTACTCACTCTATTTTTTTTTATTTCTTCTTTCTCATTGTTCACTCCATTGGTTATAATCCCTCTCTACAACTTGAGTAACATTTAATGTGAAGATATTTGTAGATTCTGTATTTAATTGCATGCTGCCATGGGGGAAGGGGGAAAGGAGGAAACTGGAAGGAGAGGGAGCTGGAGAAAAATTGAAGCTCAAGGAATTGAGGAACTGAATGTTGTAAATAAAAAGTAAATGCATAAATTAAAATAAAATAAGCTGGGGGAGGCAGTGCAGAGCTAAGATCACAGCACAAAAGCAGAAAGGTTTTGGAGCTCCAACATAGCCCCCTCAAATACCCATAAAATATGACTCTAAACAAATTTTAGGGGTCCAAAATTCACAAAAATACAAAAAACACATTTCTCACTGAAGGCAGCTCGGCAGTTGGGGCTCATCACAGCAGGCTTGGAGTTGAAACAAGCTCAGCCTATAACTGCAGCCTGGCTCCAGGGCAGCCAGTAGGAACACAGCTGGTGTTTTCATGAAAGTGGATCAGCAGCTGCTGTGGCACTTTCCAAATTTATCAAGCCAGGAAAAATAAGGACTAAGATAAAAGTCAATGGAATTCAGCTAACTTTGGGGGAGAAAATCAGTCCCCCCAAACTGCCCCCAGTGCAAGGAAGCACTGGAAGCAGCAGTAGTGGCAGAAATGGCAGCAGCTACCTCCACCCGGCTGCTTCAGATCTCCTGGCCAGCAGATTCAGGGAGCCAAGCAATTGATCAGATCCAAGTGCTCTTGCATTGAGCAGCCTGGGTCTGGATCGAGGTCTTGGGTGGTGGTTCTGGGGTGAACTTTCAGCAAATCAAAGCTGGTGGGGGCTGAGGCACCCCATTATAGTTCCAGCAGCTGTGAAACCCCCAGCCATTTGGTACAGAGCTGCCCCCCCCCCCGCCCCGGAAGCAGAGTTCCACAGAGCTAAAAAAATCAAGCAATTAATTGACTGGCCAATATCAGTAGGAAAAGGAAGCAAAGTAAGAACAGCAAGCAACTCTAGAATCTTTTTGGGGGGACAAAAAGGAACAAAGCATGGATGAGGAGGGAGACAATGCAGTCAGAACTCCCACACCAAATTCTTCCAAACGACGTGAAGATTGCCTTCAAAACATATATCCACTTAAAAAGGACTTTGAAAGCCAAATAAGAGAAGTGGAGAAAATTTGGGAAGAGAAATGAGAATGATGTGAGAAAATCATGAAAAGAGAGTCAACAACCTGACTGAAGAAAATAACACCTTAAAGAACAAATTAACTCAAATGGAAAAAGAGTCCCAAAATGCCGATGAGGAGAAGAATGCCTTAAAAAGTCCAATTTCCCAGATGGAAAAGAATCTCAAAAGCATTCTGAAGAGAATAATTCCTTCAGAATTAGAGTGGAGCAAATGGAAGAAAATGACTTTATGAGAAACGAAGATGCTATTAAACAGTTACAAACAAAGGAAAAAAATAGAAAGCAATGTGAAATATCTCCTTGTAAAAACCACTGACCTGGAAAATACATCCAGGAGAGACAATTTAAAAATTATTGGACCACCTGAAAGCCATGATCAGAAAAAGAACCTAGAAATTAACCTTCAAGAAATTCTCAAGGAAAAGTGCCCTGACATTTTAGAACCAGGGGGAAAATAGAAATTGAAAGAATTCCACAATCACCTTTTGAAAAGAATCCCCAAAAGAAAACTCCAGGAAATGTTATAATCAGGTTCCAGAGTCCCCAGATCAAGGAAAAAAATATTACATGCTGCCAAGAGGAAGCAATTTGAATAGTGTGGAAACACAATTAGGATAATCCAGGATCTGGAAGCTTCTACATTGAGGAATCCAAGAGCCTGGAATATGATATTCTGGAGATTAAGGGAGCTAGGATTAAAACCAAGAATCCTGTACCCAGCAAAATTGAGTATAATGTTTCTGGGGAAAATATTATCATTAAATGAGGTGGAGGACTTTCAAGCATTCTTGATGATAAAAAAGAACTGAATAGAAAATTTGACATTCAAACACAAGAATCATGGGAAGGTAAACACAGGAAAGAAATCAGAATGGACTTATCAAAGTTGAACTATTTACATGCCAACATGGAAAAAATGATAAAAGTAATTTATGAAACTTTTATCAGTATGAGGATAGGTGAAGGGATTACAAATATATAGATATAGATATATGTATGTATGTGTACCTATGTATGTACATATGTATGTATACCTATACATATGTTTATGTAGGAGGGTGTGTGTATATATATATATATATATATATATATATAAATATGAATGCATATCTGAGTATGTGTATGTATGAGTTCATAGAGGGCATAGGATCAATTGAATGGTAAGGAATGATACTTCAAAAGGTGAAATTCTGAGGTGGGAGAGTATTAGAATGAGAGGATACAGGGATATACAGAATGGGATTAATCATTTCATATAGAAGAGGCAAGTGATAACTGTTACAATGGAGGGGAAGAACAGAAAGGCAAAAGAGAAAGGGTCATCTTTACTCTCATTGAATTTGGCTTAGGGAAGGAATGACATAAACTCTAAACTGGGTATCTTGCCACACAGGAGAGTAGGGGGGATGGGGATGAGAGGTAGGATGACAAAGGGGAGGGCAGAGAGAGGGGGGAGGTTGCTGGAAGAACACACTTCTCTAAAGGGACAGGGACAGGGACAGGGTAGGGAATAAATAAAGGGGTGGCAGGATAGGAAGGAGGGACATATAATCAGTCTCTCACAATATGTCCACTGTGGAAATGTCTGCATAATTACACATGTACACCGTGTATTGAATCAATTGTCCTTCCAGTGGGGGTGGGTGACAAGAGAGGAAGGGAAAAAAATCTAGAATTTAAATTTCTATAATCAAACATTAAACATATATATTTATTATTATTTTTATTATCATTATTAGTAGTAGTATTAGTATTATAATTAGTATTAGTATTAACTATATGCAACTGAGACTTAAGATATACAGGCACTGGGGGAGGAGAACCATCCTGTTCCCCACCCCCCCGCGAAAGTCAGAGGGATGATGGGGGAGGACATAGGAGAGAGCTGATTGGGGGAGGGACTTTACAGTGGGATCACTGTTTTGGGGTTGTGGATAGGGGAAGATGGGGAGAAAATTTGTAACTCAAAATCTCGTGGAAATGAGGGATGTAAACAAGAAAATAAATAAATTAATTCAAATTAAAAAAAATTAAAAAGCTGTGGAGGTTTGTGTGGATGTAGAGAATCCTCATCATTCTTTTGCCACAAAACCTGGGTAGCAGCTTTTTTAAAGCATTATAGGTGACCTAGCCTAGAGGTTAAAAGCTTTGCTAATTACCTCAATAAGACTCAAATTTTAAAGACAGTATTTCACTCCTCATGGCAAATGCTAAGAATTAACATATATAAGCAATAAGTATTTTCTGAGCATCTACCACATACATCAAAATAAACTTCAAAATATCAAAACACAGGATCTTCAGGTGTCCCCCAATCCCAAAATTTTAATTGATGTGTTGAAACAAGGCTAACACATGACAATTTTTAGTATTAATAAAGTGCTTAATGGCTTGATTAGTACAATAGTATTTCAGATAAGGTAAGAAGCATTATAGACTGAAACAGTTGTTAAACTACTCTGTTGAACTACTAACTATTGACTGAACATACATATCTGTAAGAGGCAAGTTCTGTCAACGGTTTAATCTTCCTAAGAGTAACACATATCTCTAACAACTTTTTGTGTTTATCTAGCCACCAGGGGACACTCTGGTGCAACCAGTAACATCTCTGGATCCTAAAGACCTGGTTGCTTGCCTATCTGCCCTTATCTGTATCCTTTTATTTTGAGTGGCTATACATGTCTCCTTAATCCAAGGGTTTAGTGTGGATTTATCCAATTAGACTTTTGGTTTAGAGCCTATTTGCATAGGAGAATTCTGTCTGATGCCACATAGCTGATGCATGTGTATTGAAGCTAACTCCAAAGAACATAGGTGTATACAGTTCTAAAATCAAATTCTTAGAAAGGAATAAAAGACCATGTGCCTTAAAGCAGCCAGCAGATGTACCTCCATTCATTCCAGAAATCCTCTTTGACCAGATAAAACTTTTTTTTTTCACAAAACAAGCAAAAAATATAAGAATTCCAAAACACTAGCATGGAGATCCAGCAAATATATACCCCTTCCCCTTTTCTATACATAGCCAAACTTCCAAAAGAGTTGGTGACTATCCATTGGCAGTGACTCAGAACTCAAGGCTCTTCAGTCTGTTTCTGTCATTTGAGACAAATTCACCTTGGCTCTAATAGCAGTTTATACTGAGGCTTGATACCCTCCTCCCGGAGTTACCATCTTTATCTCTGCTCTCAGCTCTGTCTCATATGCATTCATCATATGCTCCTGAATCTGGCTTCTTCCCAAAGAATTCACAGTCTCCCTATTAATATGGAAGGATCTTCTGCATTAATAGACACAAAATTTGTTTGGTACTTCCAGGCTTTCTTTATCCTAGTCTTTAAGCACTTCTAAAAAGAAAATTACCCCACAGTGTGCAGCATGCTGGTTCTGTGTAAATCATAGTTTTGCACTTTCTCTGTCTCTGTCTCTGTCTCTGTCTCTGTCTCTCTGTCTCTCTCTCTCTCTGTCTCTTTCTGTCTCTCTGTCTCTGTCTCTCTGTCTGTCTGTCTGTCTGTCTCTCTCTCTCCCTCTCTCTCTCTCTCAACTTCATTCAAGTACACACGCTTCTAACCATACTGGAGAAATCTGCCTATGTAGTTCCCAGATGTCCCTTTTCTAAAAGTCCTTCAGTTTTACTCTTATATTTTTCTCTTAGCTCAGCTTTTGTTGTTCTTCCTTGTAAGACCACAGCCTCAATCCCGTTCTTAGTCAAACACCTTTTCCTATAACCTGTACAAACACGGCAAAGAGGAGAAGGGACAAAGAGCAGAGTGTGAGCGGCTGAGAAGGCCTTACAAAAAAAGTGATAATAAGCTAGGCCTAATAAAATTGATGGGATTTAGTGGGGAAGAGTAAAAAATACATAAAGAAAAGATGGTTTTTTCCCAATAATCCCCTCCAAAGAACTTTAAAAATAACAAGTCAAATTTAGTTTTCAAGCAGCAGAGACAATAAAAGGTCAGTGTGAAACAGTTTTTCACCCTAGGCCAATTTAGGAGGTCAGCAAAAAATGTCTGTGGCATTGAGGAGGGAATTGGCCAAGAGTATGACAGAAGTGATCTTTGAAGGAAGCTAAGACAGTAGGGGTAACAGCAGTTTCAGAAGCTGTCAGCTCAGATATTAAAGGGGTCAGTTAACTGGTCAGAAAGAGAGTACAAGGGAATATTTGTTGGCACTAGGTGCAACTGTTGTGAATTGGCAACTGTACTGCCCACATGCAGCTCTAAGTTACAGTTCCAGGGCAGAAATAAGCACTTGTGGTCTTTAGTGTCCCTGGTGACAGTTCCAGGGGCAAGAGGAGCACTAGTGCTTGTAAGTGAAGGGGAGCAGTGATCTTTCCTGAGCAAATACCAAATCACAGCCTAAGAAAACTGTGACCAGAACTCTTCCTGGATCACACAAATGTTGAATCACTGAAATCTTATAGGCTCCCAGAATTATCTCTGAAAATAGCTGTAGGAAAAAGCTTGGAGCTTACAGCAATGCATTCTCAACAAGAGGTGAGCAATTTTAACATGAAGTTCAAAGTGAAGAAATAGATTGGCAAAATCAACAACAACAACAACAACAAAAACAAGATAAGAACTTGACCATAAATACTGCTATGGTAGAAGAGAAGAGCAAGATGAAAACTCAGATGAACACAGAAATGTTAAAACATCTACAATCTATAATTTTAAAAAACTGCTAATTAGATACCAGTCCAACTATAATTCCTATGAAGAGTACTAGAGGAAGCTTTTTTTTTTAAGAAATGAGAGTATTTCCGGGGCAGAGCCAAGATGGCGGCATAGAAGCAGCAAGGTGCCCCAGCTTCCACACAGCTACCCTACACACCCATAAAGTATGACATGGGACAAATTCTAGGGCTTTCTGTAATGGAAATAAATTTGTTTGATATTTAGGGCTAAGTGGATAGGATACTTAGTGCTAAGTAGAACAGATACTTAGGGCTAAGTAGATCATATACTTAGGGTTAAGTAGATCATAGTAACTTAGGGCTAAGTATAGAACTCTGTCCATTGGTGAAAAGGTGTGATTTCCCCTGTTGATGTGGAAGAATGCTATTGCCTGAGATACTCCCCTGTTGACTTGGGAGAAGGCCAGTGCTTATAGGGAATAATTTTATAAAGGCAAGACAGATTTTGAATTTGGTTCCTCAGTGAAGCTGACTGAAGATATGAACAGGATGGGACTTTGTTGTTGGCCTGGCTGATCCTTGAGTTCCATTCAAGAGAAGTCCTGAAGGGTTTAAAGTGTGCTGAACTTTGTGAACTTCAGTGTGTTCCAGGGATTGCCCTGAGATCTTGACAAGGAGCTGGGAACTGTTCATCCATGAGGCCTGGACGAGAACCTGGCAGCTTTCTGCTCCTGACTCTAGTTGATTGTTTGACAGACTCAGGAGGGAGCTGGGACCAGGGAAGAGGACCCAGGGAATCAGAAAGACTACCCAGAGTCAAAATGAAGAAAAGGCCTCCCCTTAGACTAAACTGAGGTTTGCTGGAAATCAAGAGGTGGATGGATTGTGTGGTTGTCTAAGAACAAAGTTAATGGTTGCCCCATGAGTGGAAGATCAGTATATTGTGAATTGTTGATTGATTCAACTTCCTCTTAGGGAAACTAGGTCATTCCTTTTGTCAATTGATTGATTGAATCTAAAAATGTGAAGTTAAGCTGTTTCCCCTCTTAGGGAAACAAGGTGAATTGATCGATTGAATGATTGAATCTTTAAATGTGAAGCTGGATTCTCCCTTAGGGAAACCAGCTGATTCTTCTCTTGTTCCTTGTTCCTTTCTGTAATAAGATATAAAATTGAGACTTTCCTAGTTCTAAATATTGTATATAATATTGTGAATTGTTGATACTGTGAATATTGTACTGAATCTTGATTTTGTAATGGAATAAACAGTGTTCACTAATACTGTGTAATCCGA
>JAQQSW010012278.1:0-12561 GCA_028646575.1 Pseudocheirus occidentalis | reverse complement strand
CAGTGGGATCAATGTTCTGGGCTGGGGGGTAGGGGCAAAAAGGGGAGAAAATTTGTAACTCAAAACCTTGTGGAAATGAATGATGTAACCAAGAAAATAAATTAAAATTTAAAAAAAATAGTGGAAAAAAAAGCAGGAGGGCTGATAAGGCCATCAACGTGGAGAATAATAGAGAGAGCAAAGAAGACAGTTCAGGCCAGAATCTTAGGGAACATTGTGTTGAGCCTGGAACCTGAAGATGATCTCCAGAAAAGAGGACTGAAAATTTAAGGTCAGACTAGAAGGTAAATCAGGAGCATTCATAGTTATACAACAGAAACCAGACCAAGTAAAAATTTCTAAGGAGTTGATAGTAGTGTCATAAGCAGCAGAGAAACCAAGAAGGTTGAGAAAGTCATCAAATTTAGCAGTTAAGAAATCATTGGCACCTTTGAGAAAGCAATTTCAATACAGTAGTATAATGTGAAACCAAATTTCAAGGGGTTGGTTAACAAGTAAGTCAGTAGTACAAATGTTAAGAGAATAAATGTAGATGATTCCTTCTAGGAACTAGGCAGTGGGGGGGGAGTGAAAATATGATTTTTAGCTTGTCCAGTGAGGATTTTGTAAATGGCAGAGACCTCTATATGTGCGTGGGCATCGGGGAAAAGTTTAACAAATAGTGAGAAATAGAAGGTGAAAGAGGGAGAGAGGAGGAAAAGGAGAGGGGTAGCATCAAGGACTCAAGTAGAGAGACTGACTTTGATGAAAAGGATTCTCTTCCTCAGAGACTAAAGGAGGGGGAAAGAGGTTGTGAAATGTTGTAGTGGCGATTTACAATGTGGAATGGAGGCAACTCATAAGGGATCACCTCAGTGTTCTCAGTAGGGTAGGAGGTGAGGTCATCTGCAGAAACAGAAGAGGGACTGTAGCATAAGTGCCTTGAAGAGAAAGGAGAAGTTTTGATACAGACAATGGAGAGGCTTTCATAAAGAGTAACCAGGAGAAAAGAGGAAGATTGGAAAATAGGTGACTTTTCTATGAAGTTACTGAAAGATAAAAAAAAAATCACACAGGATGAAAATATGTGTTGCAATCTGTACTACTAGAGAAAGAAACCATACTAATTAAATAACATATATAACTAAATAATTATTTATGTACCTAAAGTTGATGAATATTGAACTAGTACAGAATTTAACAATGAAGACATGCGCTTAAATCTTACCTTAGAAACTTCTATGCTGTGTGACCTGGGCAACTGACTTAACTTCTCTGGCCCCAAATTTCTGCTTCTCTCAAATAAGGCAAGGATAATAGCTACCTCATAGACTTTTTAATCAGGAGAAAATTATATATTTAACACATTTTGAAAACCTTAAAGTATATAAATATCAACTATTTTTCCCAACTATTACTACACCATAATTATTGCTTCAATTAAACGTGTTTCTAAGATCAGACCTGGGGGAGAAAGAGAGAGAGAAAGAGAAGGAGGATGGGAGGGAGGGAGGGAGGAAGAGGAGGAAGAGGAGAAAGAGAGAGAATGTCTAGGATTTGATTTGTATGGGGGCAGAATTATCTTGAAAAGCTCACACTAATGTGAAATGTGCATAATAAAGTTATCTCTAACCCCTAGAAAATTCCTGTCTTTTCAAGTTTTCAATTATGATGCTTAGAGTCTACATTTTTATAAGTTTAAGTGTAATTTGAAATTCTACCACTAGATGGCAAAGAGCTACATGAAGAACAAAATGGGATGGAAAATGGAGATTAGTGTAAAATTGTAGGTATTTGCTGTGAATGATCAAAGAAAGCAGGATGTGTTTACAGAAGTGACAATAATAATTGTTCCCATAGGATATCAACACTGAGCTTGATCTAGACCAAAATCTCTTTGAATCTCTTTAGTTCAGGTTCTCATTAATCAAACACATTAACAATAAGAATAAAACTTAAAATGTTAAATGGACTAACTGTCCAGGGTGGCATCTGGAATTTTTTTAAGTGTACAAAGATTTATCACTGAGAAAAGACATTAAGAAATAAAGCATTCCAAAATAGGCCTGTTGAATAAACAAATCTATGCTTAAGTTCTCCAACCCCCTTCATCAATGACAGTCATATTTGGGAAAGGATAGTTATTACTGAAATGCCAAAGACACTGCCAAATATTTGGATTCTCATTGAGGATTTAGATTGTCAAATTCATAACAGTGGCTCCCTACTTCTGAATATTTCATCTATGCTGACAGATATTTACTTCTGACACTGTCCTCCACACCACCAATAATCGAAACCCTGATACTTCTGCCTCCTTGCACTTGCCTCTGAAAACCAAAGTCTACTTGGTAATCATCATTGTTGGTAACCTCTTTCTCTGTACTCTTCTTAATAACTTGATTCCATCCCTGCTATGAACAATAGGAACAATTGCCATAGGAGCCTCTGACCTGGCAAACTATGCCTCAACTATACTGCCTCTTCCAAAATTCTAGAGCCTTTGACCCCCACTTTCCTCAGGACTGTCTGCCTAAGTGTTTTCCTGACTCAACTTTACTTTGTCTTCACCTCCACTACAGTAATCTAGGCCATGGAGTCTTTCTCTTGTGCCTTAAACCAGTGTCTCGAGCTACACCAAATGGGGAAAGAAACATTTGAACATCCTTTGGTCACAAAGGAGTCTGTGAGAAGAAATCAATTAATTTTTTTTAACAATATTGATTATATAGGTAAACAATCCAAATATATAAACCCAAAAGACATTTCCCCACAATAAAAGTAAAGCATATGAATATATAATTCTCAAGAGAAAAAGTTGTTGTCTATTAACAATCATTTGAAATATTGTTCCAACTCACTAATTACATAAATGAAAGTCAAAACAACCCTAAAGTTTCAGCTCACACACAGAAAATTGACAAATATGACAAAATATGGAAATAGTAGATGTTTGAGGGGTTTGCCACACTAATGTATTGTTAGTGAAGTTGTAAACTAGTCCAACCATTCTGGGAAGTAATCTAAAACTATACTAAAAAGTGGTTAAAATGCATATACCTTCTGACCTAGAGATCACATTGTTAAGAATGTACCAAGGAGGTCAACAATGAAAAAAAAGCGGTCTCACATTTATATTTATATGGCAGCAATTAAATAGTATCAAAGTACTAGAAACAAAGGATGGGACATGAGTTTAATGATATTGCACTGTAAGAAATGATGAACATAATGTAAACAAAGAAACACAAGAAGGCAAATTAATTGATGCAAAGTGAAGTAAGGAGAAGCAGGAAAACATTACAAGGACTACAGTCTAAATGGAAAGGATGATAGAATAATCAAAACCAGATATTGTGAGATTATAATAACCATGCTTTGCCTACAAAGAAGAGAACTTCACTGAGAGCTCCCTCTGTTACCCTCCTTATCTCTAATATCATAGCCCAAAATCTTCTCTTGAAGGCTCTGATGATGAGACTGCTTCAATTAAACATGTTTCTAAGATCAGACCTGGGGGCGTTCTGTTCACCAAAGCAAAACCCCTCTACGTGTACTTCTTGATCTCATACTTTGCAGTATATTGACCCCCCACTACAATATTCCTCTATCTTTATCTCTCTCTTTGTCACTCTGTCTCTGTGTGTTTAGCTCTTATCTTCTGTCTCTCCTTATCTACTAATTCTTTCTCCACAAATATTCCTGAGCCCTCTCCATTCCTAAAAACTCTTGTTGGATCCAACCATTCCTTACTTGCTATCATGCTAGTTTCACTCAGTGAAACTCCTTGAAAAATAATTGTCTGCAATCTTTGATACTTCTAAAGTCTTCTCTTACTCTCTTTAAATTCATCATTCAACTGAAATTCTTTCTCCAATATCAGTGATCTTGTAATTGCCAAGCCTAATGGCCTCTTCTCAATCATCATCCTTTTGCTCCTTTTTATAATGTCTACTGTTGACTACCCTCTCTTTCAAAACACATTCTCTTATCTTGGTCTTCTTAACTTTACTCACTTTGGGGCCTCTTTCTACCAATCTTATCTGTTCTAAGTTGTTTTTTTTTTCTGGATTATCACTCATGTTACGCCTAATAACTATGGGAGTCTCTTATGTTTCTGTCTTAGGACCTCTTCCCCCTTCTCTCTATACATTCTCACTTAATGATCTCATCAGCAACCATTGGTTTGATTTTTATCTATTTGTAGTTGATTAACAGGTCTATTTATCTAGCCTTACTCTTTCTTAAGTTCTAGTCCCACATCACCAACTTCCTACTAGACATTTTAAATTTGACACTCTATAGACATCTCAGACTCAACATGTCCAAAACAGTACATATTGTTTTTCTCCAAAAACCCATCCTTCTTCCAAATTGTCCTGTTGTTGTGAAAGGTACTGTTCTTTCAGTAACCTAGATTCTCAACTTTGGTATCATCCTCTAATCTTCTCTCTTGCTACCCCAGTGTTCAACCAATTGCTAAATCCCACAACTTTTCCCATCAATGTTTCCCATATATATCATCTTTTCCTCCAGTAAAACAGTCACCACCCTAGAGAAGGCATTACCTTTGACCCTATTACTGTAATAGCTTTATAACTAGACACCCAATGTCAAAGTTTTCCTCACTTCAATCCATGTGATTTTTTTAAAGCATATTTGTGACCATACACTCTATAAACACCACTGGCTTCCTATTATCTCTAAAATTAAAGCAAAGCTTCTCTTATTCATTTTCAGGACTCATCACAACAATATATTTTTCTTTCAATTCTTTCAACACATTATTAACATCTACATGTGTTGCAGTTCAGCTAAATTGACTTATTGATGGCTCTCACACATCCCCACATGAGATGCTGTCCTTGACTTCTGTCTAGGACATTTGTCCTATGTTTTATCCAGTAGTTATCTCATAAACATTACTAGTTTCATATTCTCCTCTTTAGAGGACTTCAATGAATATTTCTCTGCAAATGACACTGAAATTTGTATATACAGTCCTTATCTTTTCTCTGAGTTCTAGTCCCAGACTTCCAGCTATCTGGTGTCCATCTGCTCCTGAATGTCCAACAAGTACCTCAATTCCAATACTGTTCTAAACTGAGCTCATTATCTTTCTCCAGAACTCCCACCGTCTTTGTATCCTCCCTTTTTCTGTTGTTGCTAAGATCAGTCTCCCAGTCACAAAGGAAAATCTAGAAATCATCCTTTATTATTCCATTTCCCTTACCTTTCACAATCAACTGCCAAATCCTCTATCGGATAAAACATCTGCTAATATACATATAGATATCTGCACATATATTTGTAGGTATAGGTGCATTGCATCATATATTGTTTTCTGATATACTGGTCTGATCATCTCTCCCCTACTTAAAATTTTAAGAAGCTGTCCTTTGGCTACAGCATGAAATACAAACCAAACTTCTTAGCTTGTCATTTAGACTCTTTCACAATATGATTCTAACCAAGCTTTTCAACTCTTATTTCACCTTATTTCCCTTTCATGCATACCACTTTATAGACAAACTATTTCTGGATGTACAATCAATTTCATTAGCCTCTTTTATAGAGGTTTTATATAAATGCTGTTACTGTTTCTCTTAACAACCATGTAGAAAATGGAGAGTAAGAGGTTAACTGACATTCTTTGAAGAGTGATCCTGGAGTGAGTCTATTATGAATGATGGTTTGAGAGAAAATAAAGAAGAGAAAGAGGAAAGATAAAAGAGAACTCTGCTGGAGCGAATTATTGTAATCTTGATTTCATGAATTGAGAAAAGAATCATCAAGAAGATACTGTAATCAGTATCTCAAGTGAATTGAATGATTAGACTGTGTTTTCAGAATTCATTTGCTATTGTAACTTTGGTTTAAAATTCAAGATGGCTATAATCTTTCTCAAAATTAAAACATCATAAATAATTATATTTGTGTTATTATTTATTACAATGTTAATAAACTACATAGTCTATAATGTTGGTGTTTAATTTGCCTAGGAGAGTAGGAGGTTTGGTTAAAAAAAAAGAGTACATATACATGCAATTTTTACATGTTATGTATCTGTAGAAAGAAGAAGAGAAAAAGAGAAACAGACAGAAGCAACTGCTTATGGAAAAAGTGTTTCCCTAGTTCATTATGTTAATCTCAAGAAAAATTCCAAACTAACCAATTCGTAAAAAAGATGTTGTAATCTCTGTAATTAAAAAGATGAAGTGAATGGGAAACAAAAGGTTTTAAGATGAAGGGAAGTTTGTTAACTGTAGAGTAGGCATTCCAGAAAGCAGAGTGAAAGAAGTAGATGAATGTGGGGTGGGATATTTGGAAGAATTAGATTTGGTGGGAAAAGATTAGACAGTGAAGGATGGAAAATAGGGTCTGTATGACAGCTGGAAACACTATGATGGGGTGGAGTAAGCTAACTATTGAAGACTGAGTACTAGCAGTGAATCAGTGGCTGGAGGGATTTCTGTTGAAGGAAGCAGGTGATTAGATTTTGTTCAGCAACCTCTTTTGAGGTCTAACATAACATCCATTCTAAAGTCAGGAAGTAGGTTGGAAGAATGATCAAACAAAAATAATATTCAACCATAAAAAACAGGAGACAGAGATGCTCAAGACACAAACTCAAAAGACTAGGATGACTCTAAAATATTGACAAACAAATCCTCAAGGAAAAAAACTCAGCTTAGGCATCAATTCAACTAGAATTCCTAGAAGAGATGAAGCAAGAGTTTTGTTTTTTTTAAAAAAAGATGTTAAATATTTTCACAAATGCAATGAGTGTTCAATGAAAAAACTGAAAAGAAATGAGAGCTATGGAAGAAAGAACTGAAAAGTTAATTACCAGATTGGCACAAGAGATACAAACCATTATCCAAGTGACAGACTCCAAAAATTAGAATGGACAAAATAGAAACCAATGACTAAGACAATAAGAAATATTCAAACAAAGTCAAAAGGCTGAAAAAACAAGAGGGAATATAAGATATCTCATAGAAAAAAACAACTGATCTGAAAAACAGGGCCACAAAAAAATTTAAGAATCATCCAATTACTTGAATATCATGACAAAGAAAAGAGCATAGACATCTTATTTCAAGAAATCTTAAAACTTCTGAGATCTGTTAGAATCAATGGGCAAAATGGAAATAGAATCTATTAGTTAGTTGTGAAAGAAATCCTCAAATGAAAACTCCAAAGAATATAATAGCCAAAATCTAGATCTTTGGGGTCAAAGAAAAAGTACTACAAGCAACCAAGAAGAAAGAATTCAATACCAAGGAACCACTGTCAGGATTTAGAAGGTACCAAAAAACAGTAGAGAGCTTGGAATACCATGTTCCAGAAGGCAAAGGATATAGGCTTACAGTCAAGTATAACTTACCTATCAAAACTGAATATAATTTTTAAATAGGGGGGATAAAGAAATAGAGGATTTCCAGAACTATGTGGACACTCTGATATTCAAACAAAGGAGTTAACGAAGAACATTAAAATGTAAACACATTAAACATTCACATGGGACTAAACAAAGATAAAAGGTTTATATTCAAATATGGGGAGATGACACATGTCCTCCCTGAACCTTATCATTATATGAGATCATAAAAGGAGTCTAATTAGAGATGGTCCGAGAACAGTTCTGTTATATCTTGATCATCTTAAGAAAGGAATGGAAAGAAAGAGGAAGAGGAATGTAGTATAGGTGTAGGGAAGGGGGAGAGAAAGGAGATTTAAAGAAAATTCCCCCAAATAATCTGGGTGCACAAATATATACACACATATACGTATGTGTGTGTATATATGCATATGGGGGGGGCTGTGGGTGTGTGGGTGTATACTTATTTATATTTTTTTTACATAGGAGTGGGGATCAGTTGACAACTGAATCTCACTCTCCTCTGAACTGGCCAAAGGCAGAAAGAATACACATACACACATGCACACACATTTGTTTGCACACACATAAACATACAAAGTTGGGTTTTGCAATTTATTCACTCAGAGAAATAGGAGGGAAAGAGAAAAAGAGAGAAAGAGGAATTAAAGGTTAAGGAAGGAATTATTCCTAAGCAAAACAAACTCTAAGGATGTACCAAAATATTTACAGCTCTTTTTTGAGGTGACAAAGAATGAGAATCTGAGGTGGTGTCCATAAATTGGGGGATGGTTGAATAAGTAACAGAATATAAATGGAGTAAATACTATCCAGCTGTAAGAAATGCTAAAGGGAGTGGATTCGGAAAAACCTGGGAAGACTTATATTAACTGGTGCAAAGTAAAGTATACAGAACCAGGAGAAGAATCTATAAGTATATATAATATGTGTGTGCATATTAGTAATATACATTATCATGCATACTGATACATATTATTTGAAGTAAAGCACATTTACATGTTGTTATATATATGTGAGTTTCCTAGAGGCAAACTCTCCAATAATTAATCACTTGTGGGGAAAAGAAATATATTCTATCAATGATATTGTATTTTAATATTTTTATCTAATGTATAATAAATATTTTTTATTCAATCTTCATGTTTTCCAGAATAAAATTACTACAGCTAGCTCTAAAAATAATAGTGAAGGAGAATAAGCAGTATAATGATGAAGAATTACCTAGATAAATAAAACCCATTAATAATTTCTGATTTTTCATTTTAACTAGTAGTTTCAGTATCTCCCCTTTGTAAAAACCTTTTTTACCAGAATTATTAATCAGTATTTTGTATCCCATTAACTTCTTGTGGAGGATTTAATGGGCAATGAAATAGGCTAAGAGTAGTCAATGGGTCATGAAGATGGAGAAGCAGAGGACTGGAAAATTAGACCTGGAATTAAAATTTTCTAAACACATAATTGAATTCATATACGTTATTCATTGTTATCATTACTATTACAATGGAAGATTGTTATTCCCTCTATGGTGACTAACAGAATTGGTGTAAAATCTTCACCCAAGCAGGATGTTACTGAGATACTAAGAGAATATACTCTCCACAGATGCTTTCCCTTCTACCTGCTACAGCACTAGTGGACCATCAGTCAGGGACTCTGAAGAATCAACTGTATAGAAGGCACCAGTACATCATGATCACTATTTCTTTTTGCCAGATCTATGATTTTCGTTTATGTGGGGAACACCCTGTGTACCTTACAGTCTTAGAGAGCTATCTTGTTCACACAGCCAGTATAATAGGTCAGAGGCAGAATTTGAACTGAGGTCTTCTTGACTCTAAGTTTGGCTTTCTCTCCACTATGCAGTGCTATCTAATACACTATTAAATATTAAGCAAGTATGGGGGCAGCACTAAGATGGCAGAAAGGAAGCAGTAACCTTTCCACAGTCCTCCAACAATTCTGTCACTAACGGCAAAAAAGTGAATTTGAATGAATTTAAGAGTAACAGAACCCATTGTGAGATGGAGTGTAGCAGATTCCCAGCCCAGGAAAGTGCCTGCTCAGGTCTGGGTAAGGAGAACTTGGAGCACAGGAGAGCCTCACCAGCGTGTAGTTGAGAGCAGAGTACAGCAGACCTAGAAGAAGCCACAGCCAACCAGCAGACTCACCCCGCCACAGGCTAGGAAAAAACTCGGGGCCCCCAGCAGGGTCATCAGCTTTTCCTGGAGCAACCTGGATGTTTAAAAATTATTCACCCTACTTCCAGAAGCCAAGATGGAGGAATAAAGACTAGTTGCTCTGATGCCACCTCCCTGACCCAGAAAAGTCCAGAGTTAAATACCCCACCCAGAGTAAAATCTTTGATTAGTGGAAACAGCCTCAGGCTTGGGTGTGGCTGAGGAAAGCGGAATGAAGACAATACAGAGTCTAAGCCCAGGAAGGTGGAGCCAGCAAGACCTAACAAGAAAAGCCCAGGTGTGCTTTCATACCACCTGCCAATCAGCAAACAGAAGCCCTGCCTCTGGCCTTCAGCTGTAGCCTGATCTGAGCCTGCCTGAACTGTAGCCCAGAGACAAAGACACAGAAGCCTAAAGGAGCCAGACCACCCCACCCCCATAGGTTACTCTGTAAGCCTCAGGGTAACTCAGGGGAATCATTGAGAGTCTTGGTCTTAGCCTCAGGCTACACACTCAGAGCCTACAGCTACCAAACCCCTATCTCCCAGCCTGAGAAGCTCAATACTTCGGCACCCCATAAGTGGATATCCACTCTAAAAATCCAGGACACAGGCGCTCACAATGGGGAAGAAGGAGACTGTAAAGGCTAGGAACATCAAATCTTTTTATAGTGAGCAAGAACACACAAATTCAGAAGGTAACATGGACTCTATACTAACACTGGAGACCACAGAAGGAAATGTGAATTGGTCTCAAGCCCAAAGAGCCTTCTTGAAGGATCTCAAAAGAGATTTTAGAAATGAAATTAGAGAGGTAGGAGATAAATTTAAATATACAGTGACCAAATTGGAAAAAAATCTCACTGAAGAAAACAAATCTTTAAAAAGTAAAATTGGAGAACTAGGACAGGTGGTCCAAAATCTAAACGGAGAATATATCTGCCTAAAAATGAAAACTGAACATATGGGAAAGGAACTCCAAAAACTAATTGAGGAAAATAATTCACTAAAAATTAGAATCAGACAAACTGAAGCTCAAGGACTCTATGATGTAATGAGTCAGTCAAACAAAACATAAAGACTGAAAAATTAGAAGAAAGTGCAAAATATCTCATCGAAAAACAACAGACCTGGAAAAGAGATCCAGGAGAGATAACCTAAAAATTATTGGCCTACCAGAAATCCATGATGAAAAACCAGCCTGGACAACATCCTCCAAGAGATTGTCAAAGAAAACTGTCATGAGGTCCTAGAAGCAGAAGGAGAACTGGCTATTGAAAGAATTCACCAATCTCCTCCTGAAAGAGATCCCAAATTGAAAACTCCAAGAAATATAGTAGCCAAACTCCAGAGCTACAAAGTCAAGGAGAAAATACTGAATGCAGCCAAAAAGAAAGAATTCAAATATGATGGAACTACAGTCAGGATTACACAGGATTTGGCAGCTGCTACATTAAAAGATCAGAGGGAATAGAATGCGGTATTTTGTAAAGCAAAAGAGCTAGGACTGCAACCAAGGATCAACTCCCAGGCAAGAGTGAACATATTCTTCCAGGCAAGGAGATGGTCATTTAATGAAATAAAGGACTTCCAGACTTTCCTTATGAAAAAGCCTGAGCTCAATGCAAAATTTGATCTCCACTTACAAGATCCAAGAAAGACATAAAAAGGTAAACAAGGAAAACATACACTTACACATACACATACACACACAGATGCTCACACATACACATAACTTGGGACTCAATAAGAGCAAACTGTTTACATTTTCCTTTAAGAGAAGAAGATACTGTCAATACTAAAATTTGTATAAATATTGTGACACTTATAAGGGATGTACACAGAAAGACGGTGTGGGTATAATTTGACGAATCTGAATATTTAAAAAAACCTATTAAGGGGGAAGAAAGGGATTGTAATGGGAAAAAAGGAAAAGTAGAGGCAGAAGATGGTAAATTATGCCACAAGAAGAGGCATAAAAACATACTAAAGTGGAGGGGTGGAAAGGAAGGAGATGAGCATCATTTCATCATTAGTCTCGTTGGTTCTGATTTAAAGAGGGATCAATACAAATGGCTAAGTTTAGATTCTAACATGAAAAGACACAATTCATAGCAATAGAGGGAAAAGAGGGAGGGAGAGGAGCAATATATGAAATGTACTAGCATTGGTTTGGGTTCAAGGAGGGAATAATATACTCTGTTAAGAATAAAAACCTATTTTGCCCTACAAGCAGTAGGAGGGATTAGGGAGGAGGAGGGTAAAGTGGAGGGTACTCAGTAGGGAGGGGAAGAGTAGCAAGGGGAAAGGGTAGTAAAGAGGGGGGAACACAGGGAGGGAATACTGAGGGAGGTGGTGGTCAAAAGGAAAATTCTTAAGGAGAGGAAGGGAAAAGGAAGACATAAACATATAAACAGGGGAGAGAATTAGGTGGAGGGAAAGTCACAGATAGTAATGATAACTGTGAATGTGGATGGGATGAACACCCATAAAACAGAGGCAAATAGCAGAATGGATTAAAAACTACAATCCTACAATATGCTGTCTACAAGAAACACATTTGAAACAAGAGCATATGCACAGGGTAAAGGTAAAAGGATGGAGTAGAATATATTATGCCTCAGCTAAAGTAAAAAAAAAGCAGGGGTAGCAATCCTTATCTCAGTTAAAGCAAAAGCTAAAAGAGATCATTAAAAGAGATAAGGAAGGAAACTACATCCTGCTAAAAGACACCATCAAGAATGAAGCAATATCATTATTTACCATATATGCACCAAGCAGTATAGCATGCAGGTTCCTAGAGGAAAAGTCAAGGGAATTGCAGGAGGAAATAGATAGCAAAATAATACTAGTGGGGGACCTCAATCTCCCCCTCTCAGAACACCCCCATCTCAGAAAAATAAATTGAACAAGCTATCAGAGAACTACCTAGGAAAAAATCCTCAGGACCAGATGGATTTACTAGTGAATTCTATCAAACATTTAAAGATCAATTGAT
>JAQQSW010012277.1:0-12561 GCA_028646575.1 Pseudocheirus occidentalis | reverse complement strand
ATTAATATTACAATGACCCTGGGCAAGTCACTTAACCCTGTTTACTTCATTTTCCTCATAAATGTGTAAAACTGGCAAACTACTTCAGGATCTCTGCCAAGAAAACCTCAAATGGGGTCACAGAGAATCAGACACAACTGAAAAACAACTAAATAGTAACAAAAATGTTCTAGATCTTTAAAATCACACAAGTAAAAGAAGAAAAAGATGTATCTAGACAGCAGTTCACGGGGGAACAGTCTTTATGGTTTTAAATGACTAAAAACTTAGTAGGAATCAACAACGTGATGTGGCTGCCCCAAATGCTAACAGTAGCTTAGGTTTCATTAAGAGAAGCATTGCATCCAGAACAGGTGAGGTGTCAGGGGTGTGCTAGAGTATGTTGAAGCTAGCAAACTGCTTCTCTAAGAGCTGGTTGTTAAATTTTCATTGTGAGCATTTAAACATCAGAAACCAGCATAATCCAACAAGTCAGGGCTTGGTTTATCCTTTTGGTGCTTGGGTTAGGCTTAAGAAAGTAATGGAGAAACGTTAATGATGCAGATTAAACTTAGAATTGCATGGTCTGTACATCACCCCACTGCCAAGAGGCAGTTGTTAAATATTTCCCAGCCACTCCTGGGTGAAAGTCTCTCTAGCTGGTACTGCTTAGATCACATTAGGACTATTACATTCTGGACACTATATTTTAAGGAAGAGATGGATAATGTTGAATGCTTCAGAAGAGGATGACTGGGATGGTGAAAGGATATACAATCATTTTTTCTGAAAAAGAGTTAAAGCTATTGAAGATGCTTAACCAGAGGAAGAAAAGAATTAGAGGAAATATGATACTTGATTTCAAATATTTGAAGATGAGAGATGTAGAGTTATTTATTGTGGCCTCATAGGGTCCAACTAGGGCAATGGGTAGAAATTATGAGGAGACAGATTTGAACCAATAATAAGGAAGAATTTCTTAATAATTAGATCCATCCCAACTCTGAAGGGTTATTCTGAATTTCCTACCATGGATATTGTAGAGGGGAATTCATGCTTCAGACAAGGTTGATCACTGGTTTCTTCCAGCTCTAGAATTCTATTATTCTAAATGTAGCTCTGCTATTGGGCAATCTCTTGACCTCTTTAGATGTCAGTTCCCTCATCTATCAAATAAGGCTAGCAACTTCCTCCCTTTCTACTTCATCGTATTAACTCCTCAATCTGGCATATTGAACCTTTGATAAATTGGCTCCAACTCAGGATGACTCCCACTTACTCTCTTTCTTAAACTCTGGGTTTTAGCTATACTGACACACATGCTCTTCTCTACACATCACATTCCTTCTCTCACCTACATGCCTTTGCACATGCTATTACCCCATACCTGGAGTGTTCTCCCTATATACTACTTGGAATTCTTTACTCCCTTCAAGGTTCAGCTTAGATGCCCCCTCTTCTTCCAAAAAAATTAAAGTCTGGACACCTAAAAGGCATGGTCATTTACTATTTGTGTGTCCTGGGGAGCATTATTTAACTTCAGTATTATTATTATTTATCAAGCTTCATTTATCCAGAGACCAACCATCTTGTTTGATTATTGCTTTCCTATTTGAATATAATGCCACATGAGAATACTGAGGGCAGCATATAGTGGGACTTGGACAACCTGACCTCTAAATAGTGGTCACTTAGTCTAGCTGGAATTAGCCTGCTCCCAAGAATCAGTTCTTTGAATTCCCAGTCACTGCTGGACTAGCCATTTGTTTGAACCAACATGTATTTAAGAAGAGGCAGCTGATTCCTAATCAATGCTGTGGTAATTTCCAGAACCTTGCCCCGATTAGAGAAAACAGCACCATTGTTTCTAATTATCCTGGCATTTCTGAAAAGGCCATTCTCCCTTAAAGCTGCGGGAGCTTTTGAAATGGCTCCAAGCTGGCAATGGCTGAGTCACATGGCCCAGACATTGACTTTCAATGTTCCTAGTGGAATTTGAAGTTGGAAGTTCATTAACATTCACAAAAGGGCCATAACACCAATGGCATAGGGAGCCAGGGGAAAGAGCACTTTTGGGGGCACCATCTCAAATATCACTGATAGGAAACTTCCACTTATAATAAAACACCTCATGGACAAAATGTTAAGTTCCTTTTTTTTCCCCCACAAGGAAGCATGTTGGGTTTAACAGCAGCATCCTATCTAAAAAAGTTAACATGATGGAGCATCTGTTAGGAAGGGAACCCAATGGAAAACATACCCAACAGAAAGAAACTGGAAGTAAAGTGTGTGTGTAATGATTGGGAATGGTTAAACAGATTACAAGCAGTATGGCATGGGGATGCAATGGAACAGTATTGTTTCATAAGGGCATGACTTCTAGGAAGAAACCGATGGACCACAGAAGATTTGTATAAAATGACACAGAGTGAAGAAATCAGAACCAAAAGAACAAGAAGTACAATGATGACCATAATGTAAATAATGTCAGCACTGAAAGGCAACAGAATTCATGTCAAGTACAACAGTTAATGGGCACAATGTTTCTTTCTGTTAATGAATAGTGAACAGTAAAAGTGGAACATGTAATGTGATTTCAGTTGTAATCAGGTGGTATTGCTTAACTGTCTTAAAAGTAATGTCCTTTTGGGGGGTAGAGAAGGAAGGAAAGGAATAAGCATTTATTAAGCACTTACTGTGTTTCTAGGTATTGTGCTAAGTTCTTTACAAATATTATCTCATTTTACCCTCACCACAACCCTGTGAGGTAGGTACCATTATTATCCTCCCTCCCCCCCTTTTTTTACACTTGAGGGAACTGAAGCAGAGTTTGAGTGACTTACCCAAGGTCACATAGTTAGTATTAAAGGCCAGATTTGAACTCAGGTCTTCCTGACTCCAGGGCCAGCACACTATCCACTGTGCCTCTGAGCTGCCCCCAAGGTCACATAGCTAATGTCAGGACCATGACACAAAGCTTGTGCCCTTTCTTCTATGACATGCTACCATCTGATTTCCTCTTTTCTTTGCATGGTATTTTATAATTAACATTATTTATAGATTAATTATAGATTAACATTATAGATTATTATTATGATTAGTTATGTTTTACTTTTATTTTCTGCCTTCTGTAGGAAATTTAAAGGGTGCTGACAAGACCTGCCATTTTTTAGTGGTATAGACATAAAGTGTACACAATTATGCATATTATGTTTATTATTAATTAATTAATAATTAACATTAAATATAGATTAACATTATTTAACTGTGCAAACGTATGAAAATTTTATTTCCTCAAGTAGATGAGCAGCATGGTAATATACTTGATGGAGTGCTAGATCTGCTATCAGGAAGACCTGAGTTCAACTCTGTTCTTGGACACCAGCTACATGACCTTGGGCAAGTCACTTAAGCTCTGTTTATTTCTCTCTATTTATTGTTTCCTCAACTGTAAAAAGGGGATAATAATAGCACCTACCTCACAGGTTCATTATGAGAGTCAAATGAAATAATATTTGTAAAGAACCTAGCACAGTAACTGGCACATATTAAGAAAGTGCTTAATAAATGCTTATTCCTTTTCTCCCTTCTCCCCCTAAAAAAGGACATTACCTTTAAGTTAACTAAGCAAAACAACCTGATTAAAAATTTAAAAAAAATTTAAAAAATTTAAAAAATTAAAAAAAAATTTTCCTGACTCTTTGGATAATGTAATCCTGGCATGACCTCCAAGAACCTAACCATCAGAGCATTGTGCCAATGTGGTATTGGGTATTTAGAGCAGTAATCATGCAACATCTCTATCTTCTTAATTAATTTCAACAATATCACTGAATTAATGCCAAATAGTGAGACTGGATCCCCAGAAAAGGCATCCTGGACTCAGTTATAGTGTCCACTACAGTCCAGTGGGCCCCAATGCATACAAAGCTTGAATGATAAACAGCTTTTACATGGAACAAAACTGTGATGAGGAAAGAAGCAGCAGTGTTTCTCAAAGGACATTTATCTGTTAGCAGCATGTGCAGCTCCTACTAGAAAGAAATAGACATTAATTAACAACAAGCATTTGAGCATATATTACTTTCATTGGTAAATTCATTCCATTTATGTTCCCAGTTATGAATGTGCATTTCCTCTATCCTCTGTCTATTGTACTTTTCCCTCTCTCTTTCCCCCTCCCTCTTATTTATAATAAAGAAGGAAGTAGTAACAGAAGAGTTTGCTTGACCTGACCCTTGTGATCTATGAATGACATGAACCATAGCTTCTATTTTCCCCCTATTCTTTTCCCCTTATCCTACCCCAATCACAGGTTTTTACTCCTCCTTTATTTTTAATTCTCTCTTTCTATTTTACCTTGTGACTTCAGATTTTATTTTGCTTATGAATACTGCCTCAACAATTTTGTTTTCTCTCTTAAACCCCCCCCTCTCCTCTGTCCCTATGCTATATCCTATCTGTATGAAATGCTGTATGTGTTTTTATGTATGTGTCCTATCTTCCTTTTTGCAGTTTAGATAAAAGTGAGATTCATGCAATATTAACTCCCCAACCCCTTTCTCTCTGTACATGGTTCATCGCATGCACCCCTATTTATAAGATAATGCATTTCACTCACTTCGAAGTATAGTCCTCTAGGCAGGCATGTGTTGGAGCCAGATCTGACTTGCTTGTGAAAACCCATGGCTAAATTTTCAGTGTGAGGAAATCAGAAATCAGCAATTGCTACAAATCAAGGCTTGATTTATGGTTTTACTAATTGTCTAGATTTAAGAAAGCATTAATAATGGAGATTAACCTTAAAACTGTGTGTGTATACATTGCCCCAACACTCTAATCTAGTCATTAAACATTTCCCAGCATACCTCTGTGTCTCTCTATAAACACAGCTTGAGCTCAGCAGGAGGGCAGTAGAAGGCTCAGGGAATGAAGTCATCACTAAACTGAAGGTCTGGTGACTGGAGGCTAATTATAATAATAAGAAGTGGCATTTACTGTAAGATTCTCAAAGTGCTTTACATTCATTATCTCATTTGAGCCTCATAACATCACTAACTCTAACTGTCCCTTTTCCTTCTGCTCCCAAGGCCATCAACAGAACAAAAGCACTCTAATTCCTGAGAGTGGTAGCAGATAGAGAGCTGGAATGGTCAGGGAAAGTTGCACAGAGGAGATGAAATTTTAAAGGACGATTAGAAATCATATAGGCAAAGAGGAAGCAATAGTGAATTTTGGATTTGTAGAACCAGTTGTTATTGTTCATCTTTCATTTTCAAAGAGGACCAATAACATCACAGTGGGTTAAGTGAGGCAGAGTTGGTCAGTGTTGTCAGCCTCACTCTCTCTTCCAGAGTCATCAAAGGCTAGTGGCAAGACAAAAATCAAGGAGACTGTTGATGAACCAGAATGCAGTGGATGACCTTGAAGTTGTCAGTGTTTGACCAGGCTCTAAGTGCTCTCTGCTGCCTTCGTGGTCATTGTCAAAAAAAAATTTCATTCACACATTCTGCCAAGGGTAGTCTTCACATGCTTGGGGTAGACACCTCCCCACCTCCACCAACTCACTGATGGGTTTGAAGCTCATTGGTTACCCCCAACCTGGTTTAGCCTATGTGCCAAGATGACTTACTAGAGTGTAGCCACTGTACATCCTACAGTTTCTTGGAGCCACAAGTGAGAATTGGATGACAAGTGGACACCAAAGGTGGATAAACAGCCCTGAAAAAGGGCTTACACCAGATGTGCTAGTCCTCCCAACCCATACACCCTAGAGAGAACTAGAGTACCAATATGCAAAAGGGCATAGAAGTGAGAATGTATAGGACATACTTCTGCAAGACTATAACTAGAGTGGGGTAATTAGTGGATGCCCCAGAGCAGCAAATTTAAAGGGTGCTGACAAGACCTGCCATTTTTCAGTGGTATAGACATAAAATTCACACAAATTAGCAAGAATAATTTAAATAGGATGCTACCAGATTGAGGGTTAGGAAGAATGTTCCCTCCCACAACATCCCCTCTCCAAACCTGCTATGTCCTTCACAGTAATGGCATCACACATCATCACCAGAGTCTGTGTTAAAGCCTGTATCTCTCTCTCTCCCTCCCTCAATTACTATATAGGTCATGCCACTTACTCGAGGCATAGTTTGTGGTACTTGTCCTGATCCTAAAATTTTTAAGTTACAGCTCTGTATTTGAAAGACAGAAATTAAACTAGTGTAGTTAGAGTAGAGGGTTTATATAGAAGAATACTAGGAGATGAGGGCAGAAAAGTAAGTAGTTGTGGTCAGATTGAGTTTTGAAAAAAAGAGACTAACCACAATTCTTATAATCACTCATATGGGGTGAAATCATTATCTTTAGTTTAAAGGACAACCATACAATAAGGTCCAAATGAGAATATTTGCCCCACTACTTCTGGCCACCTATCTCTCATTCATCAAACAGACTTGCCAAAACCCTAGAGAAAATCTTAAAGAAAATTAAGTGGAGATCCCCATTGCTTCATTGCTTCTTAATCTTAAAACAATGAGGTTAATAAAAATAAAACACTCCTATTGAGTTCTTTGAAAATAGTGTTAGAGCAAGTCAATAAAGTAATCTGCTTTTTTCTGGCTCAATACTGTTTTCTTTTATTAACTTCATTGTACTTTAAGCATTGAATTAAGATCCTTTCTGCATTTGGGAAAGGTCACATTTGTCAAAACACAGATAGACTGATTAGATCATACAGTTGGGTAAATATTCTCACTTGGGTTATAATATGGACCTGTATCTCCTTGCCAGTTCTAATTCTGCAATTCTTTCTACCTTTCTCTGCTATCTATCTTACACATGACTGCCATTGGTTATACTCTCACATTACTTCATCACAGCAACACCGAAGCGCACATTTTAATAAAAGTGAGTTATAAAGCTCAGAAATTATAAAATCTTTTTGGCTCTTAAAATTTTTGCCTGATTCTGTGTTTCCCTTTAATATCTCATTTTCATAAAATCTTCTAATTGTATCTATCTACGTATCAAGTATAATTAGCAAACCAAAATTAAACTATTCTCAACCTCTGCCCTTCTAATCAATCACAAATTAAAAGGGAAAAGAGCCAGTTCAAGTTGAGAAATCTGCATTAGGAGCCCAAATGCTTCTGTCCATTATATCAGACTTTCTAAGTGGAAGTTAAATGTATAGACAGCAATTAGAGAGAATGCAAACAAAGGACTTTAAGTGACTTTCTGTCTGAGGTGGAATTAGTTTTACAGGTGCGAATATCGACTTCAGAAACAAAACTTGACTCAAAGGACACCCACAGGCAGAGATATTCTGTACTAGGTCAAGGATTCAAAGGTTATAGGAAGAGAATGTTTGTCTTTTAGGAACTCTGCATCTTCTCCACTTCTAGCAGTATTCTACATGTAGAAGGCAATGTGATAAATGCTTGTTAAATTGAACTTCTTTGAAACTTTCTCTTCTGGGTGAAGAGGCTTATATCCAGAAGGTTCAATCTACTAAAAGACTAAATGGGTAGGGTACATAGGTTGCAATCCATTATTTTACTTTATTTTATTTAAAAGTAGTTCAATTTACTTTGAAAAATGAGAAAGATTTTAACGTTTGTATGGGACGTAACTTATTAGAAGAGAACAGCAACGCTAAATGGCGTGTGTGTGTGTGTATGTGTGTGTGTGTAAATTCTTGGGAGTGAGGAACTCCCAGGAGGAGGCAAGGATAGTTTTCCCTAGTGACAAGGGTACAGAGGGAAGGTCAGAGCCAGGACCGGTTCCAAGAAAAAGTAGCAGAAAGTTGCAGTCCTCAAGAGATATTTCACCCTCAGGAAAGAGTAACTACATTCAGTTATGTTACTGGGAAAATTTGGGCTGTGGTAAATAAGCATTTGTGAGAGCTTGATTGCTTTCACCTCATATTTTTTTTTATCAAGAATGCCCTCAATGTGAGTTAAGATAATTGTCATAAAGACTAAAAACCTCTATAGAGCTGTGAGAAAGTAGGTATAGAAAGTCATTCCTGATTTCTTCTTGGTTACTTAAAAAAAATAAACTATCCATAAATATTTTTTCCCATTTTGGGGGGAATGTTTCCCTAGTTGAGATATCTTGAAAACTGACCCCTGAGTGCCCTTAAAAAATTACTATATGGGAGTTGTGAAGTGATCCAACCATTCTGGAGAGCAATTTGGAACTATGCCCAAAGGTCTATAAATCTGTACATATCCTTTGACTTAGCAATACCATTACTAGGTTCATATTTGAAAGAGATTTAAGAAAAAAAAGGAAAAAGACTTATTTCTACAAAAAGTATATTTAGCAGTTTTTGTGGTGGCAAAGGATTGGAAATTGAGGAAATATCCATCAATTGGGGAATGGCTGAACAAGCTGTGGTATAGGATTGTAGTGAAATACCATCGTGCTCTAAGATATGATGAGCAGAATGCTTTCAGAAAAATCTGAAAAGATTTACATGAACTGATACAAAGTAAAGTGAGAACTAGGAGACCATTGCTATATAACAGCAATATTATATGATTATCAACTGTGAATGACTTAGCTATTTTCAACAATAATGATCCATGACAATTCCAAAGGACTCATGATGAAAAATGCTATCTACCTCTGGAGAAAGAACTGATACATTCTGAATTCAGATCAAAGCATAGTACATTTTACTTAAAGTTTTTCAGGGGAGGGAGGGCTGGAGGGAGAGATTTTGGAACTCAAAAATTTTTTTAAATGAATGTTAAAAATTGTTTTAAGTACCATCTCTATGCTAACAATTCTCTGATCTGTGCTGCCCCAACTTCTCTGCTGACCTCTAATCTTGCATTCCCAATGGCTTTTCAAACATCTCAAATTGGATATCCAGCTGACAGCTAAAACAACATCAGAAACAGAACTCATTATCTTTTCCCCTAAACCCTACTCCCATCTCATTATTCCTATTATTATAGACGGAAACAGCATCCTTTCATTCCCTTTGACTTTCAACCTAGTAGTCATCCTCAACTCCTCACTATCTTTCATTCCTCAATAGTTTGTTAGTAAAGCCTGTTGATTTTACCTTTACAACATCTCTCCAATATGCCCCTTGCTCTCTTCTGACACTGCCACTACTTTAGGGCAGGTCCTTGCCTGGACTTTTGCAATAGGCTGCTGGTGGCTCTGTCTGCCTCAATTCTCTCCCCTACTCCAATCTATCTTTATTTCAGTCACCAAATTGACTTAACCTAAAGCATAGATCTGATCATGACACTCCACTACACAATAAACTCTAGAGGCTCCCTATTGCTTCCAGGATCAAATGCAAAATCCTTTGTTTGGCATTCAAAGCCCTTTATAATCTAACCCCCTCCTACCTTTTCAGTGTTCTTACATCTTATTCCCTGAAATGTACTCCTTGATCCAGTGACACTGGCTACCTTGATATTCCATGATCAAGACATTCAGTCTCTCAGTTCCAAGCATTTTCTCTGGCTGCCCTCCATACCTAAACTTTTCTCCCTACCCTTCTGCTTACTGATTTCTGTGGCATCCTTTAAGTTCCAGCTAAAATCCCATCTTTTACATGAAGCTTTTCCCAACTCTTCTTAATTCTAGTGCCTTCCTTCTGTTAATTACTTCTTATTTATCCTATATATAAAACTTGTTTTTATATTTTTTCGTGTTTCTACCACAATAGATTGTAAGCTCCTTGAGGGCAGGGACTGTCTTTTACCTTCTTTTTGATATCCCCAGGGCTCAGCACTGTGCTTGGCATATAGTAGGTGCTTAATAAATGTTTATTGATTGAATATATATATATGTTTTTTTACTATCATTAATAATGAGATTAATAGAAAAACATTTACAGATACATCCCTTTTCACGTCTATTTGCTGTTCTTCTAGCTCTCTATATAATATCATTGGGATAACCTGAAATTTTACTTTCTACAGACTCATGTTCCCCCTTACTACTTTTCCCTATTTTATTAGATAATGCTGCTCATAATTTTTCATCTTCCTGCTCTGTTATATTTTGCAAATGAGCTTATACTTTAAAGTAACAGCGTAAATTTGCTGCCCTTCAGCAAGTTAAAAACTCTGAAGTACAACTAATGCAATACTGGTAATGTTAATTTAAGGTTTTCTAAGGGAATATATGATAGTCAGGGATAAATTTTTATTTGGGTTTGACATGACTTCTCTAAAGCAATGTTGTCTTTGGTGGCTATGCATCTTTATATATTGCTGGTTGATTGCTCTTCTGACTTCCTTACAGTGTATTGGTTATACTTCCTCAAAGAAATGTTGATAATCAATATCTTTACTTTTACCCATTTTTCATTTTTAAGAGTTAGCTTATTTAAATAGGTCAAATTGGAGCTAATATAGTTGGAAATAATATATTTTCCTCATCTTTAGCCTTTACTCTAATATGATATCAGTTTTGAACTTTGTTCTGATCAGTCCGTTTGTTCTAACAGACCATTCTGATTATACAGATAGCTGATTATGAAATGACTTCCCATTCAGGAACGAGTCGTTTCTTGGCTATTAAGATATAGTCAATATCACTTTAGTTTCTTTTGTTCTATGCTGTCATGTCCAAGGCCTTTGAACTCTATTTCTTAAAGAATACTTTCATGATATCTAGATATAAGGCCTCTGAGTCACCTATAAACTGCTGTTCTTTGATATATTAATTGCGAATCATATTTTCCAACATATTTTTCATTATCCTCCCCTGTTCCCACCTTCATACTAAAATCACCAAAAATATATTTTTATTTCCTTTGGGAGATCTTGTCAAGCTCCTTGTTGAATTTCTCTACCTCATTTTTTGAGCTAACACTGGGGAAATTCTTTTCCTTGTGGTCCTGTTGCTTATATTCATTGTGAACAATCTTAAGATGAAGAATCTGATGACGTGATGGGATTTTGGGGGATTGATGGCTGCATGATGGTGGTTTCATCTCTGCCAACTCCTTTATTTAGCCCTCTGAGGAAATGATAGAAACTGACCCTTTATTTAATAACTTCTTTATGTATTCTAGTTTCCTTGATAGCAATAAAATTAGTAGGAATGTGTTTCATCAACTTGACCATAAGAATAGACTCCATGCCTTTGCATTGACCCCATGCCTAGAATGCTTTCTCTCCTCACCTGTCTCTCAATGTGGTATGATTATGTAACCCTTAGAAAGGTTCCTTAACCCAATAAATTCTCTCCCACTTGGTTCTATTAAAGCTTTATGCTTCGGTGTTGACCATGTAGACCAAATATATGGATCTATTACCTGTGTGGAAATGGATCTGTCATCATCTCTAGGGCCTCAGCTTCCTCATTTCTAAATCATAGGAGTTGGAACAGGAAATACACTTCTAGCTTTAAATCCTATGATTCTAAAAGAGAAATCAATGAACCACATTGTTGAAGTCTAGGGGTGTTGGGACCCCAAAATGCAAGGGCAAGGGAGGCAAGTCCTGCCTCCAATGAATTTGACCCAAGCCTTCTTTCAGCCCCAAACATGGCTTATTAAAATACCAACTAGGGTGGGTGAGATTTTAAGAATCTACACTATTGTGACACTTGTATTGAAAAGTAGGCCGGAATGAATCTGAGCTATTGACTAGACTCTTAAGGAATCTGAGCAATTTAATGGGGGCCAAGATGGACGTTGGAAGGATCTAGGAGTGGCTAAGTAGTCTGGGTTGACTGGGAGGTAACAGAGAAGCATCTAAATGGGCTAGGTATCCCAGGGGACCTGGACCATGTGGAAGGGGTCTTAGATGGCATCAAGCAGTTGCAGATCTAGGGTGGGGCCAGGTACAGACAAGGAAGGCCAAGATAAAAGGATTATTAACTGGGAAGGGCTGGATGTTTTGGGGTTTTTTTTACTTTTTTTTTTTTTTGGAGGGGGAAGGCAGGGCAATTAGGATTAAGTGACTTGCCCAAGGTCACATGGCTAGGTAAGTGTTAAGTGTCTGAGGCTGCATTTGAACTCAAGTTCTCCTGACTCCAGGGCCAGTGCTCTTTTCACTGTGCCACCTAGCTGCTCGGAGTTTTTCCTTTTTGGGGGTCCAGATCCCAAAGACATGATCTTTTTCCTTTAGGCCCTAAAAGGAAAAGTTTAGGGGTTCAGATTCCATTCCCATCAACATGACAGTAAGGAAATTAGAATCTTGTTGAAGAAGTCAGCTACATTCTGAAGAGGGTGCCCAAAGAGGGTTAGGGCTGCCTGAGACCCCAAAATACCAACATGCCGGGTCCTGCAGAAAGAATTCCACTCAAGTCTTCACAGCCAAGGAAAAAGAAAAGTTTATTGAAAGATATTGGGTAGACTCTTCCAGAGTAAGTCTGTGCTAAGCTATTCCAAGGTGCTTTCACACCCCGTGGAGGGAAGATGGGGTCTTATATACAGAGGAATCTAGGGGTAGTTTAGAGGAGGAGCCTGAGGAGGGTCTTCAGGAGGAGCCAATGAGTTCAGACTCCAGTAATGAGTTTGGGGAGGGTCTTCAGGTGGAGTTAATGAGGTCAATGCAAGAGTGGATTGATATTTTGATAGGCTCAAGGGTGGGAAGC
>JAQQSW010012276.1:0-12561 GCA_028646575.1 Pseudocheirus occidentalis | reverse complement strand
TCCTTATATACAGCACTGGCCTCCTGTCTGGCCAATAGCCTTCTCCCAAGTCAACAGGGGAATTCACACCTTTTCACCAATGGAGGAGTTCTATACTTAGCCCTAAGTTACTAGGTGCTAGTTAGCCCTAAGTATCTGATCTACTTAGCCCTAAGTATCTGTTCTACTTAGCCCTAAATATCTAATAAATTGATCACTATTACAATAACCTTATGAGTTATAAATTGGTAGAGAAAGGCACTATGTGAAGAACTGAGAAAATGAGAAACAATTTCTGTCCTTAAGAAGCTTACATTCTTTTGAGTGGGTAAACACTTACGCAGATAAATAACTGTAAGATAGTTTGAGGAGGGGGCAGCTAGGTGGCACAGTGAATAGAGCACTGACCCTCAAGTCAGGAGGACCTGAGTTAAAATCTGACCTCAGATACCTAACACTTACTACCTGGGTGACCTTGTGCAAGTCACTTAACCCCAAATGCCCTACCTTCCCCCTTTCAAAAAAATGTTTAAAAACCAGTTATTTTGAGGAGGAAGAGAACCCTACTAACTAAGGGAACAGGGAGAGCTTTCCTAGAGGAAACAGGATGAGTAAAGACTTGTTGGAAGGTAATGATGCTAAGAGAGAGAGTTGAGGAAGGAATGTATGCAAACCATGGGGAAAATTTGCTGTTCCCCCAAACTCAGCATTCCATCTCTGTGCAAAGGTATGTAGATGATAGACAGAATGACAGGCTTCCTAAATGACAGTTAAGCCAGTTTGAATGAAATGTACAATACTGGATATATTATAAATTGAAATTGATAAGTAAAATGAAATAAAACTATTAATTTTGAACAAATTAAGTTATGCAAATAAAATGAATAACACTGCAACACAGAAAATCATGAATATTAGACATTCAGGAAAGAAAAAGAATGAAGAGAATAGACTAAAGAAAACAATATGTACAATGGCTACAGTAATATAAATGAAAGAACACCAAAGAAAATCAAGCTCAGATTCAATTTAGTTCAAATAAGCAGAACGTTTATTAAGTGTCTACTATGTACCAAGGACTGTGCTAAGCACTGAGGATACAAATAAGAGACAGTTCCTACCCGCTAGGAGCTTAAAATTTAATGGGAGAAGACAACACTTAAAATCAACCTGAAAGAAGGCAGGGAACTATGAAGGGATATTGGATTACTGAGGCAGGAGTTACCATGAAGGCTGTGAGATCTCTATAAAGGAAGGGTCTGGGAAGAGTTTTAGGTTAGCTAGGTAGCTCATTAGACAGATTGCTGGCCTGGTAGTCAGGAAGACTCATCTTCCAGAGTTCAAATTGGGTCTCAGATACTTACTAGTTGTGTGACCCTGGGTAAGTCACTTAACTATGTCTGCCTCAGTTTCTTCATCTATAAAATGAGCTGGAGAAGGAAATGGAAAATGACCTCTGTATCTCTGCCAAGAAAGCAACCGGTCAACTGAGAAATTGTGGAGTATCAAAACCTGAGTCATTGTTCATGGTGATGAGATCTCAGATCAGCTTACGTGGGGAGAGGGACCTTTGAGTTGAAGCCAAGTAAAGCTGCTAATAAAAATGCATATTTATGCCCTCCATACAAAGACTTATCAGATTTTGTACAGATGTGGAATGTTGCCTACAATATTATATAAAGGCACTCTGTCAGTTGGGTTTTGTATAGCTTCTTTGTAACGAGAATTTACTGGTGGTGGTGAAGAGTATCTTGGGAATTGGAGAACGGAGGTCAGGTGTTACAAATCTCCAAATACAGTGTGTCATATCCCAGATACATCATTATTGTAGTATAAAAATAAGATAAGATTAATTTTCAAAAGTTATTTAACCATAGGCCATGGTAAGTATAAAATGATTATTAATTACCATTTACTTAAAATTTTCAGGAATATTGACAAATAATGATATATCAAATTAATTACAAATCCTGATTTAGTGGTTCTTTTTGTTTCTAAAGGGTGAGTTTCACATTTCAGAACTACATCAGGTTTATACTGTGTAGCTAGAGCATACTTAGTAGCATATTCTTTAGTTATTCATTCTCTGGACCCTCTAATTATTGTTGTCTAAATGTCTAAAAACTTTTTAAAAAATCTTTTAATGTAATGGTTACTGCAAAAAAATCTTACAAGATATTAACCAATACTGAATTAGCAGAGTTGAAATATGTTCACTATGGGATATTTCTAGCATTGTTCTTTTAAATATATGGTGAACAGGAAAATGGACTCAGCATACTACCTCAGACATAGGAAGAACTAAATAAGTATTGCTTGGTGTTGTTGTTGTTGTTATTATTTCAATGATCCATAGTTTTGCTGGTGAATACTCCTTCCACCATCCCAAAGTCTTTTTCATCTTTAGTCTAACTTCCTGACTTGCTGAGACCCAATTGAAATTATATCAACAATCCAGTCAAAAGAAATCCTGGAAATTCATACTGAAGAAGATAGGGAGACATAACAGAATTATTATCATCTGTCCCAGTTCACTAGATTGTCCCTAAGCTCTTTATTCTATAGCTCTTGCAGCAAAAATAGAACAGTATCCTCTATGAAGGAAGCATTTTGGTGTTCCAAGGAATTCCACAAACGCCACCACATCATGCAACAATGGTCATAAGAGAATTTAAAAAGAAATAATGGCAGTTAATTAATGATGCGAAGGTGTTCATAAATTGATCTGACATGAACCACAAGGAGGTAGTCTGTCTTCTTGGAGTATATATCTGGGATTCGACAAAGAGTGTCTGGAGATTTGCTAATCCTGATAACCACTGTTACCTACTTCTAGTAATTCACATGGGAACAAATTTAGGAGGCACACAAAGGATTATGAAGTCCTGGGAAAGAAACTAAAGACCTTATTTATAGTCACAGTTGGTCTTTTCATCACTGTTGCTAATCAAAAATACAGTTACCAGAATTTTAAGACATTTGGAAAGGTAACAACTCATTAACAAGATGCTTTTTAGGGATGAGATTTAGATTTCTGGATGGTGGTCACATGTTAGAGGAGGAGTAAGCAAGAAAGGAATTTTCTCTTTATGTCTACTGAAGCAAAGACAATCTTCTGAAATCAACATTTTTGATTTGCACTTTCCACCTTTCCTTTTCTATCTTTTGCTTTAAACTCCCAGATGCCCAGCATCCTTATGTTGTCCTAAGCACTCTACTTGAAGCCTGCCCTTCCTTTCAAAGTGGCCTATGCTCCAAAGTGATCTAAATTCCTTTTCCTAAATCAAAACTCTTATTCACAAAGACAGATGTGAGGAGAGACTGTTTGAACTACTTCGTACCAACGTATGAACAGTTGATATTTAAATTTCAGCAGTATTTGATTTTTCAAAAAGTGAATAATTACTAAACAAATTGATTATCTAATTCATCAAATGTCATATAAGGTAATAAAGTCAATGTAAAATATTCAGATAGCTTAGAAAGATATTTTTGAGAAAAGGGCTTGTATTTCTCTGCCTGGAAATCCACTCCAGGATCTAATCTTTTAATCTTCTCATAATTTTTCTGCTTCCTGCATTTCTGATCCCATGGATACTTTGAAAATGTATATTTTTTTCACAATGACTGCCACAGGTGTCATAAGAATTCTGGAATTTGTAGGACTGAGGCAAGTACAGTGTTTGTAGGTATAAGCTATTTCCAAATCCAGAATTGTAGTAACAGTGACACTAATACAGGCCAGAAGAATGCTGAAGGTTGACTGTTGGACTGGACAATTACCTGAGCAACAAAAAGAAAATCAGACAGCTTGTATGAGGTCAGATTGGCATATAGACATCTATATATTTACCAAATTTGAATTAAATTGCCAAAAGCTTTTGAGATGCAAACATCATTAATCATGACTTTTATTACAACCATAAAATATCATCTGGGTTTGGCCTCTGTAAGAAATAATCTGGTTTCCTGATTTATTAATGGAAATGTGTTTGCTGTTGAAGAGCATAACCTATTTGTGCTCACAATTTATCCATTTAGGCACTAGATTATTGCCTCATAAAACAATATGATGGTACAGTTTCCACTAAATACAGTGAAAACAAACAACCATCAATCATCTCAACTTCATTCATTCAGAAAGTGAAATTCCACTAGAAGTTAATTACTTAGTCTTACTCAATTTCTCTTAAAAAGCCATTTCTCTCCTCCCTATATCTAGTGGTGATCAATCTTTATTTAGGGTCTGTCACTAAGTATAAATATATAATCTTCTTTATTAAATTTTACCTGGACCAAAACAAAAAGAAACATCCAATAATTTATCTAAAAAAAACCAACTTAGTGAAAGCTTCAAATGTGAGATCCTTTATAAAAGAATAATTCTGGATTCAAGAGATATTGTTGCATAGTGGTTAGACCTGGAGTCCAGAAGACCTGAATTAGAATCCTGCCTTAGAAAGCTCTTGGTTGTGAGGATGGGTAAATTGCTCAATCTCTATGTCAGTCAGTTGTTAGTCAATTAAGCACCAATCATGTGCCTGGCATTATGCTAAGGCCTCAAGACTAGCAAGAAAGGTTAAAAAAAGATGCTGATCTAAAGGAGCTCACAGTCTAATGAGGGGAGACAACATGAAGAACTACATACAATCAAGGTATATAAAGAATATCATCATTGATTTTAGAAAAAGATAGATTTACGCAAAATAATGAAGAGTGTAATGAGGAGAACCAAAAGAACATTGTATAAAGTAACAATATTGTTTTAAGAACTTTGAGCAACTAAGTCATTTAGACTATTATAAATAACCAAATCAATTACAAAGAACATACGAAAAAAGATGCTATCTGCATCCAGAGAAAGAACTGATAAATAGAAGTATGTATGAAATGACTCTGTGTGTGTGTGTGTGTGTGTGTTTTCAGCTATCAGTAGCCATCTCTGGGTCCTGGGGTTGGGGTTTGAGGAGAGAAAAAAGAGGAAAAAAATAAGTTACATGATAACTTAAGTTGAATGTAATATAGCTGAAGTTTCATGTGCAATCTTCTTTTTTTTCTAATTCTATTATCTTATGGGAATGCTTGTTTTCTTTCATAAATTAAAAATAAAATAAATGCAATTAAAAATTGCTTGGGCCACTGGTCATACAAATGAATACACTTCATTTGTTGTTCATCCTTTGTTTTTGAAGAGGGCCAGTGACATCATGGGGTGATGTCTTGACTTGCGAGTGAATTGTATTTAAGTAAGGCAGAGTTGCACAAAATCCTCAGCCTCACTCTCTCTTCCAGTAGCATTGAAGTCCAGCAGCAGGACAAAAATCATGATGACTGGTGATGGCCTGGGATGTATTGGATGAATTTGGTGTCTCCGATGACTGATCAATAAAAGAAAAATGAAAAACTTCATACATCTTTTCTGGTATAAAGGGACAGCCAAAAAATTTAAATGGATTTTCCAAATTGGGATAGTGTCCCCCAAAACTGTGCAATGTGGAAGGGATAATTGTATTTCTGAAAGTTCTTGCCCACAAAGTCTTGTCAAATAGTTCAACAGTAGAAATAGACATAATATTATTGGTAGAAGAGAACTTTTTTTTTTTTTTGCTTTCTGGAAGGGGGAAGGCAGAATAAGTGGGGATAAATTACTTGCCCAAGGTCATACAGCTAGTAAGTGTTAAGTGTCTGAGCCCAGATTTGAACTTGGGTCCTCCTGAATGGGAATCTATCTCTGAAACAAAGGACCTGGAAACATGTGGGTGTCCAATGAAAGGCCAGGAAAGCGGTCATTTTCTTATTTGGCATATCTTGTGCTGGGGTGGCACTGGGGAGGGTCTCCATTGCTCTAATTCCCAGATTCCTGGAAGGTCAGGTAACTTCTAAATTTAGGCCTAGTGGATACTGGAGTCATTCTAGATTTAATTTTTCAGAATGGGGAAGCTTCACTGCAAATTGTCCCTCAAACACATAAGAAAATATGCCAATAAATATTCATAAGGAAGTCAATTTGATAAAGTGATTGAGTTGAGGATGTTTGTAAACTGATCATTTGAAAGTGTTACAAGAAACACAGTGGGCTAGAAATGTCACTTTCAGACAAAAGTCATAAAACTGGATAGGGACATGAAAGAATTTAAGAAGTCCCCTTGTCTTGTGCCCCCTACCTGTTCTCCAGTAGATGGACAGTTTGTCTCTCCTCCTTTTATACACCTGGAGGATTTGGGTAAGGAATTTTGGACCAAGCCTACAAGGTAAAAGCAAAAAAACAAAAAAACTACTGGCTTTCAGTTTAATTTTGTGAATGTCATTTCACCAGCCTGACACAAATATCTTGCAAGTATGGATTGCCCAGAGTGAAATGCTAGAGCCCAGAGAATAAGTTCCCTTCTGGGGTTCTCTATGGTCATTTGATTCAAAGGAGAACTACTTGAGGACTGGTTTTATTTTCACTATTTCCCTAAAGAGACAAATTCTACGTTTTTTTGGAGGGGGAAAGGTAGGGCAATTGGGATTAAGTAACTTGCTCAAGGTCACACGGCTAGTAAGTATTAAGTGTCTGAAGTCAGATTTGAACTTAGGCCCTCCTGACTCCAAGGTCAGTGCTCTATTCACTGTGTCATCTAGCCATCCCAAATTCTACTTTTGTAGGGCAGTGGATAGAATGGGAGAATTCAGAGAGGAGGGAATATCAGCAAATACATGAAGGGATATACTGACTGAGGATATCCCTCAAAGTACAGTATGACTCAAGGCCACCATTTGAATTAGAAGAGTGCAGGATACAGAAGTGTTCTATTAATTGGAATCAAAATACCATTTTGAAATCTGACTCTGCTACTTATTGTAAAAATATGTACATTTAATTTTACTTGTCTTAAATTAGATCAGGACAGGAATGAATGATAAAAATGTATTTATTAAGCTCTTACTATACAAAAAGCACTGGGAGTATAAGCAGAAAAAAACAAGACAGTCTTAGTTCTATACAACCCAAGGTTGTGGGCCAGCCTCCCTACCAATGAGAGTGAAGGCCAGTTGGGGGTTTGGGTTGCGTCATTAGAAGGTTATATAACCATGGGCTTGCTTCTACCTGTTGTTGTCTCCCTGACAGATGCCATTTGAGCCACAGGGGCAGAGTCCTTTCTCAGGAGAAAGAATAAAGACCTTTTCTGACCTCAGATTCAGACTCTGAACTCTTTCGTCTCACACATGTGCCCCTAGTCCATGTAGACAATCTGAATGATCTCCACAAAAGGAAAATTCAGAACAAAAGAGTTCATGGTATTCTTAAATCTGATGTTTAAACGGCTCTAGGGAGTCTCTAATCTATGGGATTTTAAAAGTATCTCAAATTTACAGAACAAAGTCATAATCTGGTGAGATAACTGGAACTTTCTCCCTGAGCACTGAAATTTAAAAGGCATCTACAACATATCACCTGGTCACCCTTGTTGCCCCAGAGACCAACTTCTCCAAAGCACACACTCAGTGCCTCCCTAGCCCAGCCTAAACCTTCCCTTCAGCACTGTACAAGCCTCTTAATTATCCAGGGTGTGATTCATAATCCTCCCCTTCCCCCATTCCTGCTTTCTTCCATTAGCTTTCATACCCCTGCATATGGCCAAAGTTTCAAATATCACTAATTGTGGCTCTACTATTGGATTTTATAATCAAGTTATAGAATTCTTTATATTTTAATTTTCTTCCTTTTGGTTCCTATAGAGTATTTATCCCCCTTCCTCCCCCCCCCCAAATAATGCAGAATCATCTTGGCATGTTTAAAATAAAACAAAAGACATATTTAATAAGCTGCAGTTTAAAACAGACAAACTTTTCTATAACTTAAAATACTATGGTTCACTGCCTGAGTTGCCACAGCTGGTAATATCACTAATAATGCCCTATACCTATTCTCCTTTTATCTAATTTGTATGTTTTCAGGTACTTCCTTAGAAACGAGTAGTGTTTCTTTTCTTTTTTTAAGAAATAAAGCTTCTCAAAACACTTTATAAATCCAAGCAATACTCTTCAAATGCCCCATCCCCTCTGTCATAAATCTTACAAGAAAGTATATATATAAAATTATATTTCTATAAGTATGTATTTCAGAACCAATTTATGAAAGCAAATCCTTCTTTCTCCATTTGAATTCCTAGTAAGAAGAGCAAATTCTAAGCATAAAAATGCCCAAACTTCAAAGTTTTAAAATCTTCGCAAAATGTTGTAAAAACAAGGAAGCCTTTAGTTTTATTTTTTTGTAACACCAAGTTACACAGAGACATTAAAACTGAATGAGATTATGTTAGGAACTAGTTTTTACTCATGGAAAGTCCTTTCTGCTCTCTTATAGAATGGCCAGTTGCAGTACAAAGACCAGATTTTCTTAGGATTGAGAAAAGGATGATACAGCTCTTTGCAGATACCTATACGTTTTGGTAAACAGATACCAGTCCTACCTGGCATTCTCTGTTTTAAAATTCAATATACATAAATCCAAAGCAAAGCTCAATATATATAATTTTTTTTAAATCAACACAAATTTCTCTTAAATGTACACCTTTAGTGATTTGTTTAATATGATTTAATTTATAAATATTTGAATGAGAAATTGTAGAGAAATTCATAAAGTTAAACATAAATTTCATAGAATATATATACTCATCACTGATCCCTTTCATATATGCACTTTCATGTACATGAGAATATACTTATGTCCCCACAAATATATTTACATACACACATTTCTTTTTAAGTTTAAGGTTTCCAGGTCAACACTGACTTTCAAGTGTTTTCTGCTACTTAGCATCACATGGTTTGTGTGTGTGTGTGTGTGTGTGAGAGACAAAATAATCAAAACTGCATAGTTTGATTTTAATTAATAAATATAATTGAATTTTTTTCCATTGTGGATTTTTTAAAAATCCCCTTATGATTTGGAAAGATAAAATTAAATACAAATGTATCTAAAGAAATGGTGCTTGTGATAGCATTTCTTATCCTTTATTTTTAATCAATCAGAAAGCATTTATTAAGTATCCACTACATGCAACCAGGTGGTACAGTGGATAGAGTGCTGAAACCAGAGTCAGGAAGGGTTGAATTCAAATATGCCAGCAGATAATAGCTATGTGGCCCTGAACAGGAAACTCAAACCTGTTTGCCTCCATTTCATCAGCTATAAAATGAGCTAGAGAAGGAAATGGAAAAACCACTCCTGTATCTTTACTAAGAAAAACCCAAATGGGGTCATGAAGAGTTGGACGTGACTGAAAAAAAAAATCAACAATATGCAAGGCACTCTACTAAGTGCTCTTTGTACAAGTTAAATTTCCACATGTTTAGTAGGTGGCATCAAAAAATTCAAATAATAGGTATATAAATTAGAATTAAAAAGGATACACTACATTAATGACATCAATTAATTAGAATAATTTGAATTGAGGCAATATATTACATTAATTCATTTTCTTGGGACTATGGGATGTGGAACCATAGAATGCAAGAGTTCAACCAGCTCTTTGAGATCCTGTAGTTGGATTCTTTCAGTACAGAGAGGAGACAAGGTCCAGAATGTGTGACTGACCTGCCCATGCTCATGCCAGTGTTAATGCTGGAGATTGATCTTTTACTTTATGTTTTTTAAATTAAATTTTATGTTTATTTTTAGTTTACAACATTTATTTCCACAAAATTTTGATTTACACATTTTATCCCTGTCTTTCCCCTACCCACCACTCCACAACAGGAATCCCATTGTAAAGGCCCTCCCCCAGACTGCTCTCTCCTATATCTCCCTCCAACCCCCTTCCAAATTTTGAGTAGGGCAAGATGGATCACATAACCCAGTGCCTGTATATCTTATTTCCCAGTTGCATGTAAAATAATAATAATAATAATAATAATAATAATAATAATAATAATAATTTTTAAACATTTGAATTTAAAACTTTGAATTCCATATTCTTTCCCTTCTTCCCTTGTCACCCACCCTTACTGGGAAGACAAGCAATTCAATATAGGTTGTACATGTGTAGTTATGCAAAACATTTCTATAATGGATATATTGTAAAAGACTGACTATATGTCCCTCCATTCTATCCTGCCCCCCACTTGTTCTATTTTCTACTTTGACCCTGTACCTTTTCAAAAGTGTGTGCTTCTAACTACCCTCCCCACAATCTGCCCTGTCTTCTATCATCACCCCTCACATCCCCTTTCCACCTACTTTCCTGTAGAGTAAGATACCCAATTGAGTGTGTATTTAATTCCGTCCATAAGCCAACTTCAATGAGTGTAAGTTTGACCCATTCCCTTTTACCTTCCTGTTCTTCCCTTCCCCAAGGGAACAGTTTTCCCTGACCTCTTTTATATGATAATTTATCCTATTTTGTCTCTCCCTATCTCCTCTCATTATATTCCTCTCTCACCTCTTAATTTTATTTTTAAAATATCACCCCTTCCTATTCAACTGATCTGCCTGCTCTGTCTATGTATGAATGTACACATATATACACATAGGCATTCATATGAACATATGCCCTCCTACATAGACATATATATGGATGTATGTATGTATGCATACCTATATATGTATACATTTATATTCCCTTCAATTATTCTCATACTGAGAAAAGTTTCATAAGTTACAATGATCATTTTTCCATGTAGGCATGTAAATAGTTCATCTTTGACAGTTTCCTTATGGTTTCTTTTCTCTGTTTATCTTCTCATGATTCTCTTGCTTCTCATATTTGAATGTCAGATTTTCTATTCAACTCTGGTTTTTTCATCAAAAATACTTGAAAGTCCTCTATTTCATTGAACATTTTCCTCTGAAACATTATACTCAATTTTACTGGGTGGGTGATTCTTGGTTTTAATCCTAGCTCCGCTGACTTCCAGAATATCATATTCCATGCCCTTTGATTCCTTAATGAAGCTGCTAGATCTTATGTTATCTTGACTGTGTTTCCACAGTATTCAAATGATTACTTCTTGACTGCTTGTAATATTTTCTCCTTGATCTGGGAACTCTGGAACCTGGCTATAATATTCTTAGTTTTTTTTGAGGGGGGGATCTTTTTCAAGAGGTGATCATTGAATTCTTAAAATTTCTATTTTGCCCTCTGGTTCTTAAATATCAGGGCAATTTTCCTTGAGAATTTCTTGAAGAATGATTTCTAGATTCTTTTTTATTATCATGGCTTTCAGGTAGTCCAATAATTTTGAAATGATCTCTCCTGGATCTGTTTTCCAATGAGCTATTTTACATTGCCTTCTATTTTTTCATTTGTTTGAATCTTTAATAGTATCTTGATTTTGAGGGGCGGAGCCAAGATGGTGGCGTAGAAGCAGCAAGGTCCAGCAGCAACCACACCACCACCCTAAACACCCATAAAATAGGTGCCCAGACAAAGTATAGGAAAGTCTAGGACTCTCAGACTCACAAAAATACAGAAAGCACATCTCTCGCTGAAGGCAGCGAGGCGGCATGGGCTCATCATGGCGGCCGTGAGTGGAGGTAAGCCCAGCCTGAAGCTGAGACCACAGCCAGACCCGTGGCAGTGGGAAGGAGCTGCGCTGAGCTGAGTCGAGCCGCGCAGCAGCCAGTCTTCAGAGGTTCTACAGGCTCCAGCACCTCCACATCTGCCAAAGCATGCGGAACGGGATGGGAGAGGGGCAGCTCACCCCAGAGCAGAGACCGGACCAAACCAAAACCATAGCCACAGCCAGGACAGGCCCCAGGGCGGCCAGGAAGAGCTGAGCCTCCCAAGCCGCAGCTTAAGTCTACTTCAAAGAAGATTGAAAGCATCTGCCTGAGGGGATCTTAAAATTGTCAGAGACAGTTAGTGAAACTGAAACTTTGAAAATTAATTTGGGGAAAGAAAGCAGTTTGGCCAATCTGCCACCAGGAAAGGAAGCAGTGGGGGAAGGGAACTGCAGGAACTGGCGGCAGCCCCTAACAGGCTGCTTCAGAGCCCCTGGCCTATGGGCTCTGCAGAGGGGCTGAATTGCTTGATCAGGGCCAAGTGCTCTTGCATTGAGCAGCCTGGATCTGGATCATGGTCCTGGGGTACACTTTCAGCAAGCCAAAGATGGGGGAACTTGCAACACCCCCCTAATAGCTCCAGCAGCTGGGAAAACCCCAATGATTTGGAACATAGGTTTCCCCCCTGGAAGCAGAGTTTCACAGAGCTAAAAAAAACAACCAATTAATTGACTGGCCAACATGACTAAAAAGAAGCAAAATAAGAACAGCAATAAAACTCTAGAATCCTTTTTTTGTGGACAAAAAGTATCAAAGAATGGATTGGGAGGAAGATAGCCCAGAACTCAGAACTCCCACACCAAATGCTTCCAAGACAGTTAAAGTATGCCTAGAAGCTACACATCAACTGAAAAAGGACTTTGAAAACCAAATAAGAGAAGTGGAGGAAAAATTGGGAAGAGAATGAGAGAAAATCATGAAAAGAGAGTCAACAAGCTGACTGAAGAAAACAACACTTTAAAGAACAGATTAACTCAAATGGCTAAAGAGGCCCAGAAAGCCAATGAGGAGAAGAATGCCTTAAAATGTCTAAT
>JAQQSW010012275.1:0-12562 GCA_028646575.1 Pseudocheirus occidentalis | reverse complement strand
TTTTTTAAGTGAATAGAAAACAGACCCTGGAGTCAAGAAGACCTGAGTTCAAATGCAGCATCAGACATGTAACACTTATTAGCCATGTGACCTTAGGCAAGACATTTAACCTGATTGCCCTGCCTTTCTCCCTCCAATTTTTTTAAAGCAAAGAGCTCAAATTCCATCTCAGATCTTTCACATGGATACAGTCATCCTATTAAAATATGGAAAAAAAAACCCTAGAAGAGGTTCAGGTTTTGAATTGAGGCTTCACTGTGGCTAATTTTCCAGTTGCATATCTCTATCACCTTTAAAATCAAAGCTATACTGTTTATTCAAGAATGTTCCCATTAAATAGATTTAGCAAACAACAAAAACAGAGTAAATATTTCAAAGCCTACAAAGATATATTTCTCTAATCACCCCTTTTTTTCTTCTTTCTTCCTCTCCCTTACCACCTAGGTGTGCCCCAGATGTTATTTTTACTACTTACAGCTCTTAGTATAAAACTGAATGCAATGAATTAAGACCCATTTCTACACTTCTTCTTTTAGTTACCAAGTTTTGATTATTTATTAGAGATAACTTGTCTTACTTTGGTTTCATTATTTTACCTGCTGTGCATTTTTCTGACTTAATATAAAACTTTACAGTAAACATGATTTTCTGCCATTGACTTAAACTTACATTCCCAATGATATAAGATTGGGAAGATACTTGTTTATAAATTCTTGGCTTTGAATCTTAATGTCTGTAAGATGTGTAATATATTCACCCTGGAGAATGCTTTGCCTGGAAAAGAGAATCACCTATGTAAAGCAGATTAAATTCTTGGCAACAAATATCCATTTTCTCCATTTGTAGGTAGGCTGTATTCTTTCCATTACATTCACCTAATAAAATTTAAAGAAAACAAATACACAAATACATCATTCTGTTTCCTTTAACACCTTGTTCAAAATAACTATAAACAAACACTGATTAAACAACATTTTTGGAGAATTTTGGTCATGAATATTCCTATATAAAGGTTTACAGACAGTCCATCACCAATGCTGAATATCTCATATCTTTTTATTAGCAGTCAGAGAATAGATACACAATTGCAATGTGACTGTCCAATAAAAACAAGATTATAAAGTCATTTACTTAAAATCATTGACCAGAAATATATTAGGGATATATTAGTTAGTGTTCAGGAAAGATGTATTTTAAGTAATTGGAGGTCCAATTAAGCATGCTTACTATTGATGATTTTTAAAAGTATTGTATTTCATCATAAATAAGTATCATTTAATATAATACATTATTCATACTAGCTAAATGGCAAAGTTGGCATAATATCCTGCCATGCATCAGCGTAAGAAAATAAATTTTCAAAGCTTAAATTCATATACTTCTGACTCATCATACTACTGCATTCCAATGCTCATATTAAATCCTCTTGAATTAAAAAAATGTTTTCCTTTCTCTTCTCATGAAGACCTTCTATTATTAGTTTCTACAACTAATGTTTCATTTGTCTTGCCCTGCTTCTTTTGATACAACATGAGATTTGAGATTGGGATAAGAGGCAAAAATTAAATCCCTGAAGTCAAATTTAGAGGTATCTTTAATTCTTCTTCTTCCCCTTATGCCAAAAATGCATTAACAGATTATCATCATGAAATTTTAAGAACTTAAAATGGACAGTTAATTATGATAGGTTCTGAGGAAAATGGCAGTTTACATACAATATAATCAACGCTAACATGGAATTTTTAATCAAATGAGTGAAGGAGATAATAATCCTGGCACATATAGCTATGATGTACATTACTCATTATGTGCATAGAGAGTTAGGAAACCAAGGCATCTTAAGTCTAAAGAAAGAGAGTCATTATCAGCATAGGGAGAGAGAAAGAGAGAATCCCTGAAGAGGAGGTATTTCAGGTGAACTTAAAGGATAGGAAGGAGATCAAATGATGAAAATGTTCAGAGAAAACATTCCAGGTATGGAAAATACTGGGAAAAGTTTTGGAAGTTTAAGAACTTATTTTTGTGGCAGACCGCTATCCACTTAACCATGAGAAAGAAAGATAGAAGGAAGCAGAAAGGGGAAGGGAAGGAGGAAGAAGAAAAAAGAAAGGAAAAAAAGTGTGATTTAATCTGCACTCTTGACTTAGTTCATCACCTCTCAATGTGGAGAATGCTAGCAAGTTTCATTGAGTCCTTGGACTTGTGATTACTTATTGTGATGATTAAAGTTCCTAAGTCTTTCAAAATTGATTATCATTTAATGTTATTATATGAATTATTAGTTTTGTTCCCACTTCACTTTGCATCATGTTATACAAGTTTTTTCAAGTTTTTTTCAAGGGCTTTTCAAGCCCCTTTCAAGGGCCAGCTTTAGCAAGCAGAAGTAAGTAAATTCTCTAAGTTTCTGTTCTTTTGTGACCTAAGAGAAGGAGAATAATGATTCTAAAATTAAGTCACAAGAGAGAGTCAGTTCAGTTCATTTAAATCCCACTACCACTTGCTATTCTAATTCCCTTACCTTATAAATCCCATATCTCATTTCCCCATTACTATAGTCTTAAATCTTTCCCCCGTCACTTACTTTAAAAGACTAAGCTTCCTATATCACTGAGAAGATTCTTATCGTCTGGCATGAGTTTTCCAAAATCTCTTCATCTATCACTTAAATTCTTGGCATCATCATGTCTTTTCTGAAAACTGACTCCATATTTGCCAATGAGTTATTATTCCCATGTTCCTTTGATTGGATATATAGTTACTTGGGAGGAATGAGACACATTCTTTTGATTTCAGGGAATTGTACCTATTCACTCCCCCCTTACCAATTTGGAAAGTACCTAAACTATCCTTCAGTTAGATCAAATAGCCTAATTTTGTATCATGGTTGATTTAAAAAAAAATTAATCAATTTATCTTATTTGATTGATTGATTTTAATGTATAAGAAAATCTCTTCATGTATTTGGGGACCAGTACCAAAGCTGAGGAGGCTTGGTCCTGATATCCTAGGTAACTGGAGTGCATTGCTTAATAAATCAATATGTTCAGAAGCTAGACCATTTGTTTCCTCAGTCATTTCATTTCTTACTCACCACAAAGGGCAGAATAGAAGAGAATTCTTGAAGAGACATTATGATGAAGCTGTGATGAGTCAAGCATGAATTTTTAGTTAGTATAATCAGCTCAGATCAATTTCATGATTTTCCCCACTAAATTTCACCAATCCTAGAAAAAGTAGAGAAAAAGAATATCAGGGAAGATATGAAGTATTATGTTTTAGAAAGGAATATCTTTGTATTCTAAAATTAAACAAAGGGTCATTCAGATAATACAAATGCCAAAGAGATTCAGGATGAGAAAGCAATGACCATTTATAGGTTTCTGCTCTTAGAAAATGTTTTTCTTTCTTTCCACTGCCATTACTATCACTCTAGTCTAGACTTTAATATTTTTTGCCTGTTATATATAACATAATTATATAAATAACCTCCCAAGGCTTTCAGCTCTTACTCTCCAGTACATTCCAAAGAACACTGCTAGATCCTCCTTGAATCCATGATCTCAATATAATAGATGTTGTCTCTAATGAAAAGTGAAGTTTACTCTTCTCTCTTCATCCTGTGCCAGTATTTTCCAAGGATTTTAATGAATTCTAAGTTGTCTGAATGTTTTCCTGTTGTTGTTTTTTGACGTTTTGAATATTCTAGTACAAGAAACATTTCCATCATGAAATCATCATGTGAATCTCCTGCTCAGAGTTCTTTGACCATTTACCATGTTATTCAATCATTTCAGTTGTTCTTGATGTTTTGTGACCCCATTTGAGGTTTTCTTGGCAAAGATACTCGAGAAGTTTGCCTACAGACTTAGAGCTTATACAATTATACCTGCTTACATAGTGAAGTTAAAACTTCTCCATTTGACTTTCAAGGCCCTTTAAAACCTGAACTCAATTCTAATTTTCTAATCTTAAATGCTATTCAATTAAACAAATATGTTGAATGCCTGCTGTGTACAACATGACAGACATTGGGTGAAATGTAAAGTTTAGATCATAGAACTTATATTTTTCCCACTATTATCAAAACTCTGATTTAGCTAGGAGCAACATTTCATTTTAATTTACACTTCTATGATAGTGTTAATGTTGTAACCATTCATTGAATATTTTCTCACTTTTCTTTGTCATTAAAAATTATATTCCTCTTCAAGACTGATTTCAAATTTTGCTTTCTTTAATTTCTTTTATGGCACATATCTGAGTAACTGAAGATCTAGGTGATAATATTTTTTATCACAAATCTGAAGCTGACTGGGACCACAAAGGACATTGTACATGGTCACACTTATGGAATTTCTGCATCAGGATTAGAAACATGTTCCTCTACCTCCAGAGATAGTACTTTTTCTACTGTGCCTTGTGAACTTCAAAAGCATTTCTATGTAATAGCTGCAACTTTTGGGAAAGGTTGTAAACAGTATTTAAAGAGTGAAAGGAATGATCATCCTGAAGCTTCAGATCTAAAATCTAAACCTCCTTCAGTCATTCCAGTTCACAAAAATCTCATCATACTTATTGCATGGATAATGTTTTGTCATTTAATTTATATTACTTTGTATAGTTATTTAAATGTTTCACAGGTAAATCCTTAAGTTCTGGTGGACAAGAATTATAGTTTCTACTTTCTTTAGTACCTAGGATAGGTCTTAGCATATGAGTACATATGTATATCTGGCAAATGTTCAGTAAATATTTTCTGAATGAAGGATGTCTAAAAATGTGTCTTTTTAAAGCTAAAATTTAAAATCTGTTAGCTTAAATGTCACTGAATTGTATTGAGGTTTTTAAAAATTGTCTTAATTTCTGTATGTTAAGTGGAGTAGAACTTTGAGTATACAAAAGAGAAGCAAAGCACAACCAAAGGAAGAAATAGGATAATTTACCACTTAATGTAAATAAGAAAGATGTTTACACTAATTATATTCCACCTTTTTCAGTTTTATACAATAAGACATTATATTAATGACAGGCAAATGATCTTGGCATGTCCTCAGTGGATTTACTGTAACATATATAGTGGATGTCACAAGTATAACTCAGGAGCTAATCAGATTTTCCAGATTTATAAATGGGGAAATTAGGAAGATAATGAACTGATAAATCAGTAATAAACCTATTCTAAAGAGTAAGACATTTTTGGCTCTCTTCATTAAGATTTGTATCTCCTAAAGGAAAAGTGATTTCTTTAAGCTAAGCTCTCTGGAATTTAGTATGACCTACTTTTGAGAATAAAATTTTAAAAGATAACATGAAATTCATAGTTTGGAATAAAAATTAAAAGTAGAAGGAAAACTTTCTCGTTTCAGTCTTACCACACATTTATAAAAGATTAAATCAGGACAAAGTATCATTGATTTTTGTCTTGGAATAAAATGAGCTTCCAAATATACCCTGTGCTCATGTTTTCTAAGAAAGTCTTTGTTTATAATGAAAGACAAGGTTTATTCCAAAGAATAGCATGCTTGGGGGCAAAAAGTACTTGTTTCCTTCATGAAAATATACTTTAAATATTTTGTATTTATTCAGCCTCATGTGACATAATGGGGTTATTTTAACTATCTTGACTAGGCATTGGGAATCTATGGCCTCAAGGACATATGTGACCTTTTTGGTCCTCAAATATGGCCCTTTGACTGAATCTGGGCTTCACCAAACAAATCCCTTTAATAAAAGGGTTTGTACTGTAAAACCTGGACTCAGGCAAGAAGGTGCACTTGAGGACCTAGAAGGCCACATGTATTCTCAAAGCCTCAGGTTTCCCACCCATGGTCTAGATATTATTGTCAACTGCATTAGCTGAATGTAGAGCATCTGCAGAAAAAGAATAGATTCTGGACTTGGCTGGCTTCAATTTTGATTCTTTATAATCTAAAAGGAGCAATGAATATTGATAATGATAACCTAAACATTTTTTTTATTTTTACCAAAACATTACACTCACAGTGAGGTGGAAGCGATAAAAAAGCGTCAAGAGGAAGTAACAAGGATGGCTAGCAAGAATACAAAGAACTGGCCTCACAAGAAGGCTTTGGGGGAGGGAAGGAAAGAGCAGTTTGCCTGAGCCATAGCAGGGAATTTCCTTCATCTTCAATGCTATCCGGATCTTGGTATCAACAAATGGTTGACAATAGGGAGTGCAAAATAACTTTTAGATGTCAGATTGATTTTCCATGTTTTTGCAAAAGAATTCATAGGATATGGCCCAGGAATTTATATTAATTGAGCTGAGGGAATGCAAACTGAAGTATGATGACTTCACTGAATATTTTGCATAAATGGAAAAAGATAGAAGATGGGAACAATCATTATGTAGGAGAAGCTAATGAAAGAAGGAAGGGATATGCCTCCAATTTATCACCTAGGCAAGGTCTCAAAAGATCAGTGATGGTATTATGAAGTTTTGCTTTTTATGCTGGAATGAAAGCATATTCTCTTCTGACTAAAATGTATTTCTTTCAAAACAGAAACATCTTTCCAAAGATTAAAATAGAGCATGGGGTAAAATTATTTGCTCCTTGTTCTCTTTATATTTGGCAATTATGATTATTTTAAAAGGCTGTTTAGGGGCAGCAGCTTGTCCTTTAATATGTCCTTCTATGATTGTGCCTGCTTCTGATAATAGACATTTTGGAAAGTAAATATTTGTAAATTTAAAAAAAGAAGTGATTAGAAATGTGAACATAAATAATTATGGCATCCTAGAGATGATAACAGGTAAAAAGGAATTCTAACCTTTATAAAAATAGTTTCAAACTTTCATTGAAATTAAAGGTGTGATCAGGTAGCTAGGGATAGTAAAAGGGAAGATGGATTAAGGAATGGGAGGTACAAAAAAAGTTATCTTAATTATACTATCATTAATATTACTTATCAAGATAAAAAGTAGACAAATAAAGAATAAATATGACCATACATGGAGTTTTTTTTATTAGAACCAATATTTTTTTGTCATTCTTTGAATTTTCTGTATTCAACACATTTCCTGACACATGGCAGGTCCTCATTAAATACTTGGTGAATTTACTTAAATTTACTCAAACAACTTAAAAGGATGTCTAAAAAATGGAAAGGAACTATACAAACAAGAATGAAGACTGACAACATTAAAAGAATATTATCAGAAAGACTGAAGACTATAATGAGATAAAGCTTTTTAAATGCTGAATATTAGAAAAAGTCTTTCCCCTTCTCTTGTACCCATTCAGTGAAGTAAAATGAACAGGGAAGGGAGAGGTCCCACATTATAGAAAATAGTAAAATGTTAAAGGATTATTGAAAGAACTTTTCCAGTATCATATTCTGTCCACTTCACAAGACAATTAATTCCTTAAAATTTTTAAAAATATGTAACAATCTCAACAAAGAGGGAACTTAAGTTCAAGATATGTTAAAAACAGTAAGAATGAATCTGACCACTTTATATTAGTTCTGGGGTCAAATATGGATACCAAAAGATATATTTCTAGGGTTAAATATGGATATCAAAAGATATGGATAGAACCTGTGCAAATTTTCACAAATTGTCTATCAGTCTGTGATAAATATATAGCACAGGGGAGATTTCAAAGGACTAGAGATGGATGAGTATTTTTATTTTCAAAAGAAATAGAAAAGGATACACTAGAAATTTAATTAAACTAAGATGGTCATCAGAAAATCTGATGATATGTGAAAAATTTGGAGGGAAAAATAGCTAATATTTAAGACATTTATTAACTATTGCATATCTAGGTGAAGGCGACCAGTATGGCAAAACAATTTCATGTATAAAAAGACTTTTTCCAAAGACATCTAGGAAGTCAGTGGACAAAAGCATGAGCGAAGCTAAAAACAATGATCATGGCAACCCAAAGTCCTTTGATTCCCCCCTCCTTTCCCCCTTCTCTTTTTGTCCTTTCAGTTATTTATTAGTTTCATGATATAGGTCAAACAGGAGAGATCTCCCTAGACTCCTATTTTTGGGAATGGTGGTGCTTCTAACTACTAGAATGGAGAGATTCATAACTGTAGATCAGGAAATAACAATTATTGGTCTCAATTGCTTAGTAAAAAAAAAACATGAGAACTTGTGTAAGGACCTACATTTCTCTTAATTTAGATCAGATGGAAATAGGTAGAGCTAATGCAGAGTAAATTAAGACTGGATTTGGAAATTATGAGGGTAAGAGAAATATAATGAGTACAATAGCCATAGTTGGAACATATGGTCCCAATTACTGTATTTCCCTTCTCTGCCTTATGGGGCTGCATAAGAACTCAGAATTCTAAGCCTTCTTCCCTTTTTTCCCCACTCCTTGTAGGAGGTCAAAAAACATATTAAGCCTTTACTATGTACCAGGCACTGTTGCTATATTCTAGGATACAAAGAAAGGTAAAAGACAATTCCTACTTTTAAGCTCACAGTCTAATCTAACATGGAGACAACATACAAACACCTATGTACAAATAAAGTATATACAGGATCAACTAGAAATAACTAACAGAAGGAAAGCCCTAACATTAAGGAGGACTGGAAAAAGGCTTTCAACAAAATATTTTATCTGGAACCTGATTAGAAGATGGAGATAAAAAGGGAGAGAGCATTCTTGCCATAAGAAACAGTCAGTGAAGAAGCCCCAAATCATAACATGTAGCATTTTATCAGAAGAACACCAAGGAAGCCAGGGTTACGTGATCATAGAGTATAGGAGAGGATATACAATGTAAGCAAGGAAAAGCATTAGGAAAGAGGATATTAAAAAGGCTTTGAAAAACAGAGAATTTTATATTTGACCTTCAAAATAATAAATAGCCACTGAAGTTCATTGAGTAGGTGAATGATATGGTTAGAGTCATGCTTTAGAAAAGTTAATTTGACAGCTAAATGGATAATTGATTGGAATAGGAAGAACTGTGTGAAGGCGAAACAACCAGAAAGCTATTGCAGTAAAGCAGGCATAAAGTGATGATCATGTCCACAAGGGTGGTGACAGTGTCAGAGGAAAAGGGAGGCAAATTTGAAAGATAAAATTGACAAGTTTTAACAAAAAATTGGATGTGGACTATGGGGATAATAATTAATTTGTGTCTCTGAATGACTAGAAGCGTAGTGATAACCATTACAACAAGAATATTAGAAAGAAGAGAGGATTTTGGGGGAAAGAAAATGCATGCAGCTTTTGAAATATTGAAATTAAGATGTCAATGGAACATCATAATTTGAGATGTGCAATAAGCAATTGGAGATATGAAACTGGAGGTCATTTGAGAGGTTAGAGATGGATAAGTTGATTTGAGAATCTTTATCATAGAGCTGATAATTGAATTCATGGAAGATGGTAAGATCACCATGTGAAGTAGAGCAGAAAGAGTTGAGGGCACAGAAGAGTCCTATGTAAATCTGAGGATTAGTGGGCATGACTTGGACAGATTTGAAAGGAAACAGGGAAGATGTGTGTGTGTGTGTGTGTGTGTGTCCTTATGTGTGCATGAAAACATATGTGCATGGGTGTTCATTTTCTCTTATTCTCTTCTTAGCTATGTAAATCTGGCTTCTAATCTCATCATTCAAATGAAAGGGCTAATTCTAGAGTTACCAATGATCTTTTAATTGCCAAATTTAATGGCTTTTTCTGTCTTTATCTTTCTTCACTTCTCTAAAGCCTTTGATATCGCTGATCATTCTCCCGTCTAGGTTTTCAGGTTGCCAATCTGCTGATTCTCTTCCTACCTGACCACTCTTTCTCAGTCTCCTTTACTGAATCTTTATCACAGTCATACTACCTAATAATGCATGATTCCCAGGGCCCTTCTGTGTATTTTTCCCTATTCTCTGTATATAATATTTCATTTGGTTGTCTTATCCTCCATTGGATTCTATTATCATGCATACGAGGAAGTAAGTAGGTGGTGGCATACTGTTTCGTCCATGTAGAATATGTATACCATACATCTCTCTAGATTTGTCTTGAAGGAAGGCAGGGATTCTGTATTTTATAGTATAATCATTGCTACCAAGTAAACATCACACCTTGTTTGTTTCAGTCCCAAAATTGGTTTATAACCTTTCATTCTGTAATTATCTTTTCGTCATGCAGCTTAAAAGGTAAACAGAGCAGCAATGTATCATCAGTGGCATATGGCTATGCATTTATCTCTCACGCGCTGTGAGCAATAAGCCTAAAATTTTCAGTGCACACACATTGTCAGTATATTTCCTAAAACCACTTCCTGTGATTTATTTAGAGTGATAGTTCTCCACCTGAGGGTCACAACCCCTTTGTGGATCAAACAACCCTTTCACAGGGGTCACATAGATTGCCCAAGACCATCGGAAAACACCTATTTCCAATTGTTTTGAGAACCAAGACAGTACTCCTCTATCCATCTCCAGGTGGGTCCACCCACATGCAGATATGCTCACATATGAGTATTAATGGGTTGTGGCATTAGCAAGGTTGAGAACCACTGGTTTAGAGCATTGCAATACTTGACAGTATTGTCATTCAACCCAGTGAAGAGCTGTAGACACAAAAGGAGTGGGTGAGCAGGCAAAGCTGCCATGAGAAAGTCACACACAATGGTAAGACTTGTATTTTCCTGTGCTAGCTAAACTGTACAGTTCATCTGCCCACAATACATTGATGTGTGAAGCGTTTCTTTCTAATTATAGTTAAATATAAAAACTATTCCATGGCCTTCAAAATGAAAATAATTGTGTTCCCTCAATGGCATGGAAATAGAGCTGTGAAAAGACAGTTTTCAGCATGTGAAAAGTTGGAATGAGATTGGTGGAAACTAAAATACAAAAAATACCAGAACAAAAATTTTTAAAGCTTCATATAATGTTCATACCCCAATTTTTACAAAAAAAAAAAGACAAAATCTGAGATGATTATATGGTGAATTACATGCTAGAAATATGCTAGAAATCTCTAGCAACTGCAATATATATATACGCCTAGCCAAAATATGCAAATACAAGAAGAGTAGAGGGGGTATGTATAAGAGGTGCAACAAAGGTAGAATTGTCATGCTTTGGCAATAGATTGAATATGGCACGTGAGAAAAGTGTAGAGAGTGGAGGATGGCCCTAAGGCTCTCAGATACACACACACACACACACACACACAATTTTCTTTAACTATTATTCATGTAGGAGATTGACTATTTAGCTTCAAGCTGTATGGGAATGAAGAGCTCCAAGCTATGTAAATGTAAGGCTTGACCCTTTTCCCACCAGATGCCATTTCCTCAAGGAGCACACATAGCAAAGAAAACTATTTATCCACTTGACAGCAAAATTTAAATAAGAGAAATTATATATAGAAAAATAAATGCTAAGCAAAATATAGAGTAATATTCTCTCCCATTGAGAACAAGATAACCCAACTTAACCAAGAGAGTCTCAGATCTCACCTAAGGTGAAATTCCCTCAAGTCGCTAGTATAGTAGCAAGCTGTGAATAGGTACATGAAACAGACTAAGAGTTCCTTTCAGGTTCTCTAAGAATTCACCAAGAGTTCTCTCAGACTTCTCAGTTTCTTTCTCTTCAACCAGAGACTTAAAATAATGTCAACATTGTAGACATATTTTCTTTAAACTTTCTGAAAGTCAGAAAAATTCTATGATCTCTTTTCTTTCTCCCCCTCTTCCATGCCCCTCACTCAGACTTAGGGCACTGAATAATCAGTCTCCAGCAATAAGGCAAGAGTCCCATAAAGTTAGTCTTTTTAGTAAAAGGCTACATTAATCTCAAATCTATTTACCCAGTTCTAATTTCTATCCTGATCTCCAATTTTATATCCTCAACTGCATGTTAGACATCTTGAAGCAAATGTCCTAAACACATCTTAAACTCAAATAGGACTGTTTTAAGATGTCTAAAACTTGAGCTCTGCCCAGAAAACCATTCTTCTCTTTCAAATTTTCCTATTAGTATTAAGGATACTATCATCCTTTTAGGTACATAGGCTCATAGTCTAGGGGCCATCTCCCACACTTTACTTTTTCTCAACGCATTCAATCTGCTGCCAAAGTTAATCAAATTTACCTTTGTATTAACTTTTTTGCCTGCTCCATTCTCTCCACTGCCACCACCCAAGTGTAGAACCTCATTACCTCATGCCAGGAATATTTCAATAGTCTTTTGGGTGGTCAAGTTTCCCCACCCCACCCCCTATATTCAGTTCTCCACTCATCTGCCAAATTGGCATTTCTAAAGTTTACATCCTCTTAGTTTTGTTATTGTTATCAGCAACACAACATAACAAAAATGTAATTTAATAAATTAAACATTTATTAAGTGCCTAATATATGCCAGGCAATGTATTAAGTCTTGCAAATGCAAAGAAGGAAAAGAAAGATAACCCTTGCTTTCCATAATTTATAATCTGCTGCTGGTAGTAGGGGTGGGGGAGGGAGGTGAAGGGAAACTTGCACACAAAAGGAAGCTGAATTCCTGTAGGGGCATGGTGATGGTGAAGTCAATCCAATCAGTGCAACTGGTGAAAATGAAGACTTA
>JAQQSW010012274.1:0-12562 GCA_028646575.1 Pseudocheirus occidentalis | reverse complement strand
CTACATGAGGCCCACCGGGAGCCTCTTATATGCATAACAGCCTTGTTCAGGCTTGAGCTGATCTCTGAGGCCACTTCTAACACTGAAGTTTTGTGATTCTGTGAAGAGTTGGGAGCCAGGATTTGAATACAAGTCTCCTGAATATTCTTTCCACTATAAAGGAAGTGATTTATTCATCACACTGCACAGTACTGTGCTAAGTGCTTTTTGCACACGTCTCATTTGATACTCACAACAACCCTTTAAGGTAGGTGCTATCATGATCCCCGTTTTGTAGATGAGATAAGTAAGGCCAACAGAGGTAAAGTGACTCACTCACCATCACCCAGCTGGTAAAGGTCTGAGGTCAGATTTGAACTAAGGTTACTTCCGGTTCTAAATTTATGATCCTATGGAGAGTGAGTCTTTTCTTTTTAAAGTAGGATGTGTTGGAGGCAGAGGACATAGGCAGAGAGCTATGAGAAATCTGAAGAGAGGGAAGATCACATTTATTAGGTGGTTGGGGGTGGGGAGAATAGGGGCAGCTACATGATGCAGTAGAAGGAGCCCAGGACTGGAGTTAGGAAGACCTGAGTTCAAATTTGGCCTTTGATGCTTATTAGCTGTGGGACTCTGGACAAGTCACTTAACCTTGTTTGCCTCAGTTTCCTTATTTGTACAATGATCAAGAAAAGGAAATGGCAAACCGCTTCAAAAATCCCATATAGAGTCACAAGGAGTAGAACAAGACTGAAATAAAACAAAAAAAGACTGACCAACAACAGATTTGCTGGAAGGGGCAGGGATAATTCCACAGAGGGCACTGAAACCTAATTTGAGCCCTAAAAGAAGGGAGAAGTATTTTAATCGGTAGACAGGAAGAGGGAGTGCCACTCCAAGAGCGACAGAATTCCTTTACAAATGCATTCAAACGGGAGGACAAGGCCAAAGAGAAGAAGGAGGAAGAGACAGGAACTTGTTTGGTGGTAGTTGGAGGCATCAAAACATTTGATAAGCCGTTTATTGAGCAAAAAGTGTCTATTTGCAAGGCACTGTGCAAAACCCTGGACACAAAGAAAACACCTGGGCTAACCCTTATTCTCGCTCTAGCTGGAAGGAGTGGACGGGGCTTTGACTCTGGGTACTCACATTCAGAGCAACTTACAGAGGCGAGGGACTGGCCCTGTGATTCCACTGACACAGGGAACTCCCAGAAAGAAAACTCCCTCTCCAATAAATCAGCTTCTAGGCTGCAGCTTAGAGAGTTAGGGATTGCAGGGGGGAAGGGATGGGGGCAGGGAGAGCTGGCACTGAGCTCTTAGTTACCAGAAATTATTTCCTTTTTGTTGTTGTTGCTGCTGCTGCTAGGTGTCACCATGGTGCACAGAACTGTGGTCCAGAAGGCAGGAGGACCTGAGTTCAAATTTGACCTCAGACACTTAACAAACTATGTGAGTTTATGTAAGTCACTTAACCCTATTTGCCTCAGTTTCCTTATCTGTAAAATGAACTGGAGAAGGAAATGGCAAACCACTCTAGTGAATTTGCTAAGAAAACCTCAAATAAGGTAATTGAGAGTAAGACATGAACGAACATGGCCAAAAAAAAAAAAAAAAAGGAAAGAGACACTGGTATATCATACTGTAGAGAGATAGTCCAAAACACCATCTTCTGTGGAGAGAGGATCTCAAGATACCATGAATATATGGGCGGCTAGGTGGTGCAGTGAATAGAGTACTGGCCCTGAGTCAGGAGGATGTGAGTTCAAATCTGACCTCAGACACTTAGCAGAAAACTAGCCATGTGACCTTGGGCAAGTCACTTAACCCCAATTGCCCTGCCTTCCTCCCTCCAAAAAAAAAGCAAAAAAAAAAAAAGAAAGATGGCTACCACGAGTATAGAGTCAGGGGGTGTTTTAATTATTCCTGCTTAGTAGGTATCTTCATGACTCCATTTGAGGTTCGTTTTGTTTTTTTGAGAGGAGAAGGCAAGGCAACTGGGGTTAAGTGATTTGCCCAAGGTCACACAGCTAGTAAATGTGTCAAGTGTCTGAGATAAAATTTGAACTCAGGTCCTCCTGACTCCAGGGCTGGTGCTTTATTCACTGCACCACCTAGCTGCTCCCATTTGAGCTTTTTTTGGCAAAGATACTGGAGTAGTTTGCATTTCCCTCTCTAACTCATTTTACAGACGAGGAAAGTGAGGCAAATAGGGTCAAGTGACTTGCACAGGCTCACACAGCTTGTTAAGTGTCTGAGGTCAAATCTGAAATCAGGTCCTCCTGCCTTCAGGACCAGAGCTCTATGCACCATGGCGCCACCTAGCTGCTCTTTCCCTTATCGCCACCTAAATTTGACTAAAAGTTGAATCTCCAGGCTTCTTGCCCTAATCAGTTTTGTACAGCTTACCCCAAGGGCACAAATGGCTAGTTTGGACTCTCCCTTGCCCTGAAGAATTTACATTCTTCGAGGGAAGACAACATGTAAACAGATTAAGTAGAAAGAGCCTTGGATTTGTAGTCAGAAAACCAGGATCTGAATCCCCTCCCTGAATGTATTAGTCATGATTTATTGCAAGTAGCCTTTCTGCTCTGGATCTTACTATCCTGTTTTGTAAATTTAGGGAATTAGACTTCATGACATAAAGGTGGGAATAGTAGCTTTTACACTGGGTGACAGCAGGACTCGAAAAAAAATTTAAAGGCCAGAACACTGGACTAAGTTGAAATTTAACTGAGATAAGCATAGTCTTATACTTGGGTCCAAAAAAAAAAACTAAATTAATGTCATAAGGGCATGGACGTTCCACTGGAAAAGAGCTGGGGGGAGAGTGTAGGGGGAAGGAATTGTGGATTTTTGTTTGTTTCTTTTTCTCGAAAATGAGTATGAACATCCATACTCAGGGTCCATGAAGACAGGCATAGTGTTCAGAATGAGGCAGGTAGCAGTCTTGCTGCAAGCTGCCCTGGCCAGACCCCATCTAGACTATGGAGGGGTGCAATCTGGGCACATTTTAGGAAGAACTGGAACATTGTGGCCCACTACCACAACCTCTGAGGTCACGTGGACCAAGATCAATCTTGGAGGCTTCTCAGAAATTCCTCTTTAGCTCTTGCTTCCTTTACCTTGGGAAAAGCCTCTGACCCAGAGTGCTGGACCTGAAGAAGGAACACCTGGGTTTGCATCCCACTTCTGACATCTACTAGCTTTGTGACCCTGGGCAAGTCACTTAACATCTCTTAGGATCCATTTTTCTCTCTGTAAAGTAGGGATAATAATTGTACTTATCTCCCAGAACTCTGAAGATCAAATGTGACATTTGTAAAATGCCTTACAAATCTTAAACTCACTAAAATCATCATCATCATCATCACAATCATAATCATAATAATAGCTAGCATTTACACAGTGCCCAGTATGTGCCAGCTGGGCCAAGTGCTTTACAACCATCATTTTATTTGACCCTCGCAACAACCCTGGCAGGTAGATAGGTAAGTGCTATTATTATCCTCATTTTGCAGATGAGAAAACTGAGGTGAATGGAGATTATTTACCTAGGGTCACACAGTAACTGAAGCTGGATGTGAACTCTGGTCTTCCTGACTCCACCCCCATTGCTCTGTCTGCTGCGCCACCTAGTGGTCTCTCTTTGTCATTAACTCACCCACCATCAGTATGGCTAAGAACATCAGGAGGAGATCCAGCTGCTGAAGGGTCTCAAGGTCATGCCATATTGGTTGGTGGTTGTTCTTTGTGTTCAGAAAAGACAAAAAATGACATCACTATGTTGGGGTCAAGGTACAATGTGTCTGACTGGCTGATCAGACCCATACGAGCTCAAAAGGCTCTACTGTGGGTTGGACACGAATAGCCCACGTGAATATTTGGAACAGAGATGTCATGGAGTAGAGATGATCCACTGAAGGAACTGGGGATGCCAGATGTGACAGCTGTTATTTTGAATGTCTTTCACATTAGATTGACTCTGCTAGATTGGGGGTGGCAGGGGAGGGATGAGGGTGGGGGCAGAACTAGGATCAATGGGCAGAAGTTAGAGAAGGGTGAATATCAGCTGGACATCAGAAAACACTTCCTGACAACTGGAGTTGTCCGAAAGTAGAATGGGCTGCCATAAGAACTGGGGGATGGGTTGCTCCTAACCAGAATTCTTCAAGCACTAGCATATACCTGTTGGATATGTTATTTTGGGGATTTTTCTTCAGAGAGTTTGTACTAGAAGGCTTCTGAGATCCTTTTGGCTCATTCCTAATATTAAAGGAATTCCTGGCCTTCTGGACTGTAAACTTCCTGAAGGAAGGGTCTTACCCATCTTTGCATCTCTCCTAGGGTAGGTACCAAACCTTTTCTATGGTTAGAGCTTGATATGGCACTGAACTGAATTGAATACAGGCGAAAAGCTGGGACAAAGAAAGAAGACAGACAAAGGTTCCAATATAGGCAGCCAAGATTGGGGGAAGGGGAGAAGGCCATACTCTGAAGTGGCCAAGAATCCCTTGCTCTCCAGTTTCTGAATCTGCAGCTGTGTGTGCATTGTTGGGAGGGAGGTGGGGGAGAGGAGTGACAGGGAGGTGATGCGCCAGGGCTGTGGCTTCTGGAGGCCCCAAGTTAGGGGTTTGATCTCATCAAGATTGGTTGTTGGTAGGACTAAAGAGAGAGAGGGGAGGGAGGCACATAGCCAGCTGTCTTTAGCATGATTCTATTAGGAGTTTAGGGGACTAAGCAGGCTACTTCTCTGCTTCCTGAGGGACACTGCCTTTCGCAGCACCAACAGCTGTGGTGGTGGGGCCAGGCTGGGGCCTACAGGCGATACAAGAACTTTTCTGAGTTCTTTTGGGCCACACAGGAAAAGGCAAGCAGAGAAGCAAAGTGAAGACCTTCATTTCTCTACCCTCCCCTCCCCCATTGAAGTCCCAAGGACAAACTGACCACGTTCTTATAGACCCATAGAAGCACACACAGATATTGGCAACAAAAAATGCTAACATTCATTTCTCTAGCTTTAAGGTGTACAAAAACACTTCAGTATAGCAGAAGTGCCCTGGGAAAAAGGCAAGTGCAGAAATTATGATTGCCATTTACATGGGAGGAAACTGAGACTCAGAGAATCTAAATGACTCATTAAATGTCGCAATGTTAGCACTTGGAGTCAGGACACTTGGAAGCCAGGCCTTCTGATGACCCTAATCCCTAGGGCCTTTTCACATAATGTAGTGGCAGCCTGTAAATGTATATACATATATATATATACACATATACCCAATAGACATGCAAACAAAAACTCACAAGGCAATATAGCCCAGAGGAATGGAAATAGAGCAAAGACAATTCCCAAGCATGCACAGCTAATAAACATTTATTCATTCATTATTTATTTATTCAGTTAATAACCATTTATTAAGCAGCTCCTATATATCGGGCCCTGTATTAAGTACAAACATATGAGGGGAGACACACTGGGACTCCCACATAGGGACAAGCTTATAGAAACACTCAAAAAGGTACAAAGGCTCCTCTTGTACTCCTAATTCAGGCCCATCCTGTTGGCCCTCTTCCTGCCTAGGCTAGGGTTTTACAAGCACCTGTGGTTTAAGCAAGTTTGAATGGGGCCAACTGTGGTCTGGATTGGAGAGAATGGAAGAGGCAGCTCCACCTCGTGGCCATAATAGTAACTACAGTTTCTGCAGTAACGCTTTTTCCTTCAGGGGCTTTGTGATTGGGAAAGTGTGTGTGTGTGTGTGTGTGTGTGTGTGTGTGTGTGTGTGTGTGTGTGTGTGTCTGGGTGTGTCTGGGTGTGTGTGTGTGTGTGTGTCTGGGTGTGTGTGTGTGTGTGTCTGGGTGTGTGTGTGTGTGTGTCTGGGTGTGTGTCTGGGTATCTGGGTCTGCGTGTGTTGCATTGTCACCCCTTTCCCTTAACATGAGATCTCTTTGAAATTACACATATACACATCAATCATCAATCATTAGCTCCCCAACCTGGGGCTTCCAGAACCTGAGGCAATAGCCCTGACTCCTAGGTTCATCACCACTCCTTCCTTGTTATTACTCAGGAAGCAGATCTAAATGTCAGAGACCTAGGTGGGGCCTAAGGATTCTTGACCTAGAGGGGCTTTAGGGCATGCTTTTCTGCCCCAGTCTTCCCTGCCCCCACCCCTTACCTGCCTGCCAACAAAGGAACCTTAGTCCCTCTTGCTCAGCCCTAGCCTTTCTTTCCTGCCCCTTCTTTAGGACTTGAGTTGTACAAACTTGGGTACCAACAAGGCTAGTGACTTGGCCATCTTTAGGCTCTCTCCTCCTTCCCCTCTCCCCCCTCTCCATTTCTCATACATATATGAAAAAATAACCACAGAAAACTGTGTATTAAAACTATATGTACTGTGAAATTTAGACTGAAATTCCAGCTTCTATAATTTACTACTTGTGTGATTCCTGGGCTCTAGGAAGGTCTTTGTACATAGGATTACTTCTAATGTTATTTTTTAGCTACTACAAAATTGAGTATAAAGTAATGAATTTAAAACAAAACCAACCAACTATTCCAGAACCTAAAGGAGTAATGTACACAGTATTCAACCTGGACAGTCTCCTTCCTATTCCAGAAATGTTGTCAGGGTTCAGAGGTGAGGAACCTGCAGCCTTGAGGCCACATGTGGCCTTCTTGATCCTTGGGTGAGGCCTTTGGACTGAGTCCAAATCTTATGGAACAAATCTTTATTAAGGGAATTAGTCCTGTGAAGTTTGGATTCAGTCAAAGGACCCCACTTGAGAACCTGGAGGGCCACATGTGGCTTCAAGGTCAAAGGTTCCCCATCCGTACAACAATTCTGGAATTTGTTCTTTGAAAAATACTTTTCACAGCCAGTTTATCAAACACAGTAGAAAACCTGTCATTACTTCAGGGTCAGCTCCTCATGTTGAAATGGCTAAGACTTACAAGATGACCACATTCTAGCACAAGGGGGGGACGGACCTGTGACCACAAGGCCACATGTGACCCTCTAGGACCTCAAGTGTAGCCCTTTGGATTTGTATTCTGTAAAGTTTGGATTCAAAGGGCCACACTTGAGGACCTAGAGGGCCACACGTGGGTTCCAGGCCACAGGTTCTCCATCCCTGTACTAGCAGTTGGTGCTGGGCAGGTGGTGTTGTGATGAAGAGAAAGCTCCTTCTGCCCCCTAGGGTATGACTTTCTCTGCAGTCAATTTCCTTAGCTTTGACCTTGTGGGAAATGGTTTTCCTTTTAAACCAGTCAGGTAATACAGCATCCACTACCTAACACTCATAATCTTGGTCCTGACAAAGGCTGTTATTCTCATTGCCTAGGATTCATCTTGTCTTTTTCACTGCTCTGAGAAATTATAAAATGTGTCTCAATTATCAGTAAGTTTCTCTTTTGTTCAGCTCTTAGCCTCCATGCCAGGAAGGATCCCAGCAATTATAAAATCTCTGTCTCTGTCTCTCTGCCTCTGTCTTTTCTGTCTCTGTCTGTCTCTTCTCTGTCTCTATCTCTCTCTTCCCCTCCCTTCTCTCTCTCCCTCCATGTACTTTACCACCTAGGGTCCCCCCTAGTGCCATCCTTTCCACAAGGGACACACACACACATCAGCAATGTGATGATTATTTATTTTAGAGTAAATAGTTTCTTTTAAAAACTACAGAAACAGAGAAGTAAAAGCAAATAAAGATTTGGGCAGATAGGCTAATTGATCCCCCCAAAAAGTGAGAGAATGAGCAATGGGAGTGAAACCAAGGATGGGAAATTGAAAAGTCCCTTGTTCTCTGTTCAGCACCTCTGTTCAGAGGTGCCAGCCTCTCCACCTCCTATTCATGTATCGCTCCAATATACAATCTATCTTTTGGTCTCAGTTTTTGCTTCCCTGTCAATTTATCCCAGGGCTGGTGGTGGCAACAGCAGTGGCTGAGAACAGTGGCCCCCTGTTCTCTCAGCCTCCCTCCATGCTCATGCCGTCTGTTTGCCTCTGGTTCCACTCTTCTTCCCTCTCTCTTAGGAACAGGGAAGAGCTAGGTCATCAGTCACAAAGTTAGTTTCAAGGCTCCCCTGAGGATAGATGACCTACCCTCCCTATTACTCCTAGTCCCCAGGCTCACAATCTAGGAGTCATTCTGGATTCCTCATTATTTCTTATCTCTCCATATTCAAGTTGTAGCCAAGGCCTCTTAAATAAGCCCCCTTCTCTCCTCAGATGCTGCCACCACTCTGGTGTGGACCTTATCACCTTATGCCCTGATTATTGCAATGGTCTTCTGGTGGGTTGGCCTGTCCTTAGTCTCTCAGTGCACTAATCCACTCTCCATTCAGCCACTTAAGTGATTTTCCTAAAGTGCAGGTCTGATAGTGTCACCTCCCCACAGTAGCCCCTCCCCCCATTTAAGAAAATTCAGTAGCTTCCTAATGCCTCCAGGAACAAATACAAAATTCTCTGTTGAAATTCAAAGTCTTTTATAACCTAGCCTCCAGTCTTCTTACACCTCACTCCCTCAGTAGGTACTCTTTAATCCAGCGACATTGGCCTTTTGGTTGTTTCATAAACAAGACACTGCATCTCTTGGTTCTGGGTAACTTTCTGTAGCTGGGGACTTTCCCCATGCCTGGAATGCTCTCCCTCCTCTGCTCTGCCTACTGACCTCCCTGGATTCCTTCATGTCACAGCTAAAATCCCACCTACTACAGGAATCGTTCCCTAACCTCTTTTAATTCGCATGCCTTCTTTCTGGTCCCTCTATTTCCCATTTTTCTTGCAGATAGCTTGCTTTGTATATATCTGCTTGCATGCTGTCTCCCCCATTAGATTGGAAGATCTTTGAGGGCAGGGAGTGTCTTTTGTCTCTCTCTGAATCCCCTGTGCTTAGCACAGTGCCTGGCACACAGTGGCTAGTTAACGTTTATTGCTTGCTTGATTGAATTTCTTCTTGTGCCAAGTCAGACTACAGAACATGGTGGTCTGGAAATACCTTTGTGCATGCACACTAATCCCAGCTTCCTATGAAACTGTAAAGTGGTACTAATCCCATCTCCTCATGATTACCAATATTAATCACCAAACTTTTGTCCTTATATGGAAATTGTTTACTCTTGTGTATAAAAGCAGTTTGAAATCCAAGCTGGCAGCAGCACTCTACTTGCTGCCCTGCTGTGTCAATAGATTACTTGAGCTTTCTTATCCTAAGTTTGCCTTTTGACCAGGGCAAGACCTGAACCAAGATTTATTTTAACACTGCCTACCAGCAAGCACTGCCTTCCAACATCTTGTTGCAAATATTAGAATTAGATGGGTTCTTAATGTCACCTAGTCCAAGGTTGTTGGTAATCCAAGACTAGGACTAAAGGTTTGTTGAATAATTAGATCAGCCCAGCCAGTCCTGACAGAAACAAGGTCTTTTTATTTATTATATTTATTCTTCAAGGGAAGGGAAGATTGTATAGCTTACCTGGAGACATCCAAGGTCTAAGATAACAAAGCAGTTTTCCTTGAAAATTTTTTGAAATATGATGTCTAGGCTTATTTTTTCACAGTGCTGAGGCAGTATAATAATTTTTAAGTTATTTCACCTTTATCTGTTTTCCAGGTCTATTGCTTTTTGAATGAGACACTTCACATTTTCTCCTATTTTTTCATTCTTTAGAGTTTGTTTTATTGTTTCTTGACGTCTCATGGAGTCATCAGCTTCCACTAACCTGATTCTAATTTTTAAGGAATTATTTTCTTCAATGAGATTTTGTATCCTTTTTCTATTTGGCCAGTTCTGCTTTCTAAGGAGTTTTCTTCAGTGGATTTTTGTGCATCTTTTACTATTTGGCCAATTTTATCTTTTAAGGTGTTATTTTCTTCAGTGTTCAGGCTTTTTTTTTTTTTTTGAGGAGATGAGGCAGTAAGCCTTAAGTGACTTAACCAAGGTCACACTGTCAGTGTGAAGTATCTGAGGCTAGATTTGAAGTCTGGTCCTCTTGACTCCAGGGCTGGTCCTTCATTTACTGCACCGAGCTACCCTTGTTCAGGTTTGTGTGTGTGTGTGTGCCCATTTATCAAGCTGTTAATTCTTTGTTCATAATTTTCTTGCATCACTCTCATTTCTTTCCCCAATTTTTTCTTTACCATTTTTATCTCTTTAATTGTTCTAGGAATTCTTGCTGGGTTTGGGCCCAATTAGAATTTTTCTTTGAGGCTTTGCTTCTACCTGTTTTTACATAGCTGTTTTCTTCTGAGTTTCTGTCTTGGTCTTCCCTGCCATCAAGTTCTTTTTTTTGCTCATTTTCCCAGACTATTTCTTGACTTTGAACTTTATGTTAAAGTTGAGCTCTGCTCACTTAGGAGTGGGGAGGCACTGTATCAAATTTTAAGCTTTTTTGCACTGCCATTTTTTTTTTTTTTTTGCTTTTTGGAAGGGTGGAGGCAGGGTGATTGGGGTTAAATGATTTGCCCAAGGTCACATGGCTAGTAAATGTTAAATGTCTGAGGTCGGATTTGAACTCAGATCCTCCTGACTCCAAGGCCAGTGATCTATTCATTGTGCCACCTAGCCATCCCTGCACTGCTATTTTTAAAGTTATTTCTGGGAGTTTGCAAGTTTTTGGTGCTTTCAAGGTGGTGTGATCTAGGGAGAGGTATGTGGAGAATGATCACTGCTCTCCTGGTCTGTATTCTAATCTTTACACAGGAAGGACTCCTGTTCCTCTGTAGTTACAAACATTAGTGCTCCCCTCAACCCTGGAACTCTGACCAGGGTCTCTGATCCCTTGTGAGCAACCACAAGTGTTCCCCTTCACCCTGGAACTATGACCCAGGAATTTGTATGGACATTAGAGTTGTCAATCAGCACCAGCTGTACCCAGTGGCAGCAGAGTATCCCCTATAATTGCTTTCTGATCAGTTGTCTGACCCCTTTACCAAGTCTAGGTACCCACACCTGAAGCTGCTGCTGCTGCTGTTGCAGCCACATCTAAGGTCCTGTGTGTGTGTATGGGGGGGGGGAGGGTGTGTTGTATGTGTATGGGGGGTGTGCATGCCCACGTGTATACTCTGAACAGGCCTCTACCCTGATGTCATAGACCTCTCCTGCTGACCTCCTAAGTTTTCTCAGGTCATGCAAATACTTCACCTTAACTTTTTATTGATTCTGCTGCTCCAAAATTTGGTTTGAGGCATTATTTTTAAGTTGTTTAGACACAAATGTCAGTAGAGTTCAACTGGGTTGCTGCCACCAATTCTCCATTTAAGCTTTACCGTTCTGAAAATTCATGATACTATTTCCCTTTCCCATCATCCCCAAGTCCCCTTTGCCTGTGTATTTATGATGTCTGAACCCTATAGAGATCTGGGAATATATTAAAAATTACTAAATCAGGAAAAAAATCTCACACCTCTGCTATAAGACTCTTGTCCTTCCCTCATGAACTTCTTGTCTTTAGACTAATTGGTCTCATCCAGAGGATTTAGATAATGTACTTTTAAAAAAGCTGTTATTGATACCATTTTAAAAAAATATCACCACAGTTTCCCCCAGTATTTATCCCTTCATTGCCCTTCTCCCAGAGAACTACTCCACATAACAAATAGTATTTTTAAACATTAAAAATGAGGGGAAAAAGTCAGCACAGCTTCTTGGTACATCATAAAGATCTGAAAACATGTGTGAACTGATTCAATCATTCTGGAGAGCAATTTGGACCTGTGCCCAAAGGGCTATGAAATCTTGCATATATATCCTTTGACCCAGAAATACCACTACTAGATCTGTATCCCAAAGAGATCAAAGACAATGGGAAAAGACCCATTCGTACAACAATGTTTATAGCAGTTCTTTTTGTGGTGGCCAAGAACTAGAAATTAAGAGGGTGTTCATCATTTAGGGAATGGCTGAATAAGTAGTTCTATATGACTGTAATAGAATATTGTGCTATCAGAAATGATGAACAGGATGATTTCAGAAAAACCTGGAAAGATTTAAATGAACTGATACAGAGTGAAGTAAGCAGAACCAGGAAAACATTGTACACAATAATAGCAATATTGTATAATCAACAGTTGTGAATGACTTAGCTATTCTAAGCAATATGATGATCCCAGACAATCTCAAAGGATTCATGATGAAAAATGTTACCCTCCTCCAGAGGAAAAAAAAATCAATGCTATCTTATTCCTTCCTTCCTTCCTTCCTTCCTTCCTTCCTTCCTTCCTTCCTTCCTTCCTTCCTTCCTCCCTCCATCCCTTCCTTTTTTCTCTCTTTCTTTGTTACCCCCACTCCCTAAAATGATTAATATAGAAATGTTCTACTTGATTGCACACATATAACCTACATTAGATTGCTTACCATTTTAGGGAGGGGTGGAGGGGAAGGACGGAAGAACAAATTTTGGAACTTAGAACTTATTTTTTTAATTTTTTTTCACCAATCACCTCTTTTTTATTTGTTTTCTTGTTTACATCACTCATTTTCATGAGATTTTTGAATTAAAAATTTTCTCCCTGCCTTTCCCCTACCCCAACCCTAAAGCAGCAATCCCACTGTAAAGCCCCTCCCCTGATCTGCTCTCTTACTTTCTGGTA
>JAQQSW010012273.1:0-12562 GCA_028646575.1 Pseudocheirus occidentalis | reverse complement strand
TAAAGCCAACTAACATGTAACATTCCAATATTAAGATAAGAGAAATTAAAATAATAGAAAAATTCAAAAGAAAATTAAAAAAAATAGATGTTAAGATCTCATATAACTTTTACTTAACCAAACAAATCGAGGATTGTTCTCAAATTTAAGGACCTATCTCTTTGAAATCTTTTTTTTTTGCTTTTTAGATGGCAATTGGGGGTTAAGTGACTTGCCCAAAGTCACACAGCTAGTAAGTGTTAAGTGTCTGAGGCTGGATTTGAATTCAGGTCCTCCTGACTCTAGGGTTGGTGCTCTATTCACTGTGCCACCTAGCCACCCCTATCTCTTTGAAATCTAATGATCAATATATCCATCACAAGTGTAGCCATTTTAAATGTGTCTATCCAGATTACTTCTGGCATCCATTAACAGTATGAGATATGAACATTGTTCATCAGTGTTTAAAGTGATAAATAATTCTCACATTTCCATGTGTGTGTGTATATAATTATAAGATCATGAATCTAGAGATAGCAGAGACTTCAAGCAGCCTCTAGTATGATCCCCTTGATTTACAGATTGAGGAAACTGAGGCCCAGAGAGGTTAAGTGACTTACCCAAGATCACATAGGCAGGAAGTACCTGAAATAGATTGAAATCTGGGTCCTCTGATTCCAAATGCATTGCTCTTTCTACTTACCTCTTTTTATTTGCTATATTTTGGTGATATATTCAATTAATATATTTAATTCACACCAAAAACATAATTTGATTTCACTTGCTAAATTCAGGATTATGTGGGTTTCTATAACACTGAAGGAATATAATTACTACTTTACCTCAGCATCAAACTAGTACAATAAATAAACTTAAAAGTGGAAGTTATTATCTGGATCATGTCTTTCCCTACTCTTCAGAAAGCCCCAATTACTGGTACTGTTTTCATTAAATAGATCTTGTAGATGGAAAAGGAAAATTTTTTCTAAGTTATACCCATCCATGGAAAACATGGAATTGACAAATTGATATAATTCCTATTAAACATCATATTTCTTGTATGCCTACCTTAATCTTAAATATTACATTTCTTATGTCTTCATTTGTTTAAGATGGTCTATAAAAATACTTACTGTTATTGACTATATTTTGTTAGTTAAGAAATATAGGAAATTTAGGAATCTTTATTTGAAAAGACAATTTACAGTTTATGGGGAAAGTAAACCTCTAGGGTTGAATATGTCATTAGTCTTTGCCAGGTATATTACCAGCTTTCTGTAAAGATTTAGGTGTGACCCACCTAAAAGCAGATATATTGGACTACATGACCATATGAGATCTTCTTTCAATATTCAGTTCAGGTATCATCTTCTGGAGGCCTCTCCTGATCCCCTTCATAAGCTAGTCTATCCCTCCCCTCCAGAAACTAGCCTATATTTTCTTTGTATTTATTTTGACAGATTTATTTGGCTATTATTTCTACAGATGGAATATAAGCTCCTTAAAGGCAGGAACTTTTATTCACTTTTGTTATATCCCTAGCTACTGGCACAGAATAGGTATTTAATGGATGCTGATTAATTGATTGATTGATGATTGATTCATTGACTGATACCTGGCCCTGCAATTCTATAATATTAGTAACCTTGTAATCAATATTTGTTTAAAAGAGTTGCAGTTGAGGGACAGAGCCAAGATGGCAGCATAGAAGTAACAAGGTTCCGCTGCTCCCATATAGCCACCTCAAATACCCATAAAATATGACTCTAAACAAATTTTAGGGCTCCAAAACTCACAAAAATACAGAAAAACATATCGCTGAAGGAAGCTTGGCCAGAAGGGCTCATTATAGCATGCTGGGAGTCAAAACCAGCCCAGCCTTGGCCCCGGGGAGGCCAGGACAAGCTGCAGCTGGAGCCATCAGGAAAGTGGATCAGCAGCAGCTGTGGCAGTTTCCAGAATTATCAAGCCATAAGAAACAAAGACAAAGAAAAAGATCAGTGGAACTCAGCTAAATTTGGGGGAGAAAAGCTATCAGGCCAAATTGCCTCCACGGCAAGGAAGCAGTAGAAGTGGTGGCCAGGCATCTGCCTCCACATGGCTGCTTCAGAGCTCCCGATCTGCAGACTGCGGGTGGGGGGGGGGGGCACAAATGATTGTTCGGAGGCTAAGTACTCTTGCGTTGAATGGCCTGGATCCAGATCGTGGTCTTGGGTGGTGGTCCTGGGGTGCATTTTCATTGAAACAAAGCTGGTGGAGGGCTGCAAAAAAAATGGCAACCTCCCAATAACTCCAGCAGCTGTGAAAACCCCAGCAATTTGGGACAGAACTTTCCCCCCTGGAAGCAGAGTTCCACAGAGCTAAAAAGTCAAGTAATTGACTAGCAACATGAGCAGGCAAAGGAAGCAAAGTAAGAACAGCGACCAAACTTTAGATTCCTTCTTTGGGGACAAAAACGATCAAAGTATGGAATTGGAGGAAGATAACACAGTCAGAACTCCCACACCAAAAGCTTCCAAGAAACATCAAGACTGCCTACAAGTCATAGGGCAGCTTAAGAAAAATTTTGAAAACCAAATAAGAGAAGAGGAAGAAAGAGTTGCAGTTTCCTCTGAGTGATCTGTGATCAGGTGATAGTCACACTGAAAATGTTTCACTAGGCTTTTCTGAAGCTCTGTTCTTTGGGAGCACAATACCATTTATCCAACTGCTCCCTAAGTATTCTTGAACTGCAAGGCCTTTTTCTGAAACAAAAGTTCTATATCCAAATAAGTGATGTTCATTTTCCTTGTTTCCAAGTTTATATATATGAATGCAATTTAAATTAATGAGCATTCATTAAGCCCCTACTATATTCAAGGCACCATGCTAAATTCTGGGAATAAAAAGACATGATCAGAGCAAATTCTGCTCTGAGTATAAAACGTAAACTCTTTTAGGGGGTTTATATTTTACTGAGAGTTTGCAACATGTAGGACATAAAATATCTGCAAAGTGATACCCTCCCCTCCCCTGGGTAACTTTAAACTTGTATGGGTGATTGTGCCTGGGTTATGCTTCTTCTAAGCAGAGGTGAGACAGTAGCACATTCCAGATATGGGGGAACTTCTGCAAAGACAGAAATTTGGAAAATAGAATACAAAAATACTCAACCACCAATTTTTTTGTTAGAGTTTGAACTGTTTTTATTTGCCTATTAACGTTGTTGTAGTAATATTAACCTAGACAAACTGACTCACATGAATCCTACATTGCATTACAAGTCTTCTAGTACTCCACAGTTTTGTAGCATGAGATAAAAAATACATGTGTTTTCTCTCTAGAATATATAATTAATATTATAGACAAAAATTAACTTTTCTTAAATATCAAAAAAGTCATTAATAATACCAGAATTGTATTCTACCTAACCATAGATAATCAGAAAATGCTCATGCCTTGCATTGTTAATAAAATGATGATAATGATGATGATGATGATAATGATGATGATGTGTGTGTATATGAGCATTCCACACTCCCATGCCCTCCATCAATGAGAATTTAAGTGATTTTTTTGCTAAAGGAAAAAAAAGGAACAACAAGGATCTTTAAAGGCAAATTTAAAACATATTTTAAAACGTCTACAAGTTAATATAATTACAAATTGGTTTACAGAAATCTTGCACATTAAGATTTTTCATGGTGCTTCTTTGGTCCCATTTCTTTCATTAGTTTCTTTTCCCAAATGATATTTTGGAACCCTTCAAAGTTTTTACTAAGTTTCAGCATATCAGCCTATTTATTATAAGCATTCTTTCCTGGAATGCTTATAGGGGAGTCCCTAAAAAGTTTCTAAACAAACCTTAGAGGAGAGAGAGGAAAAGGTGAAGAAGACAAGTATCTGTGATGTCGTTGATATAAAAAACACTCAAGTAAAGAAACTCCTAACAATCCAAGTCAGCCCTTCTCTAACTTATAATGTTAGAGAGTTGTCTAGGCTCAGGGCTGAGGGGTTATTTGTCTAGCATGAGTTAGAGGCAGTTAGAACCCAAATCTTTTTTGGTTTTGAGGCTAGCTCTTTATCTAACAATTCATATGAATAATCAAACTCTAACCCTAAATGGGATCAGGGTAGAAAATATACCTTGAATAAGGTGTACTTCTCAACTAGTTGGAATCATTGCCTTCCCCACTCCAGAAGTTTTAGCCTGGAAGGGATGTCTTTTCCATTCCAAGGAAAGAGCCATCTTTTTTACTCAGAAAGGATTACTTTTCAGATTTTGAAGTTGAGTGTTAACCCCAAACTGTATTTTAATATGATATATCATTTTCCTTGTTCAAAAATGACTGTAAATGGGGTAAGAATATATCTGGGGATATGGGGAAGAAGAATTATGATGCTTTTAACATATGTCTAACCTACGTAGTGTTAGTGGAATAGGAAGATCTTCCCCAATCATTGATATGCCTATGTGGTGATATATCAATCACAAATGTCTTGCTGCTTTCACAGCTGTGATACATCCTGAGCCACATAGAGCCCATTGGGGGAAGAATTTGCCTAAGGAGGAACTTACTTAGGGGAAGGCTTGCTGGTAGAAGGCTTTCACATTTTTGGTGCTAAGCTAATTAGGCACTGAGTCAGGAGGGTTGTGGTGCCCTCTTGCTCTGAGTCTGTTAGTTGAAAACTAACATACTGAGAGGTGTGTTAGTTTTATTATTTTGGGGGTTCACTTATGAGAAGGACTTTTTGATTCCCTGGACAGAATTCTGAGTAGCTGTTTGTTAAGAGTCTGCCCCTTTCCCCCAGTCCCAACTACTCAGATGTTTGTGCTCCACTGATGTGGTGGTGTATTTGGGTGGTTGTATTACTTTGTTCAGACAGTAGGAGCGCTGTCTGTTGAATCTCTGTGCTAATTTCTATGATGGTATTTTCTACTTATCTGTAATTAAAGTAGGATTGTTGTTAAAGTTGTTTTTCCTTTAGAAAAGCAGATCAAAGAACCTGTGCTAGAAGGCTATCCTGGGTGTGCTGTGGTGTTTGCTAATACAACCCAGAAATACTTGGATATTAGATTAATGTTAAAAATTAACTTTTAAAATGTTTCATGCAGATTTGTGCCTAAAATGCAGAACAGACTATTGTTATTGTTGTTATTGTTGTACAGAAACCCAAATCCCAGGTCAATATAAACCACCTGATTTGTGGCCCACCATTAAGCCTCTTTATATTTCTGTCTTTGTCTCTATCCTATACCTTGTCATAGCTTGAAACAGCTTTAAGGCATGTCTGGGCATTGCTCAGGGCAAGGTTCCCTGCCCCTCCTTCCTCAAATTAGCAATCTATATATTTTCCTTGAATCAGTATGAATGTACAAAGTGCAACTCAGAGTTATGGTGTAATATAGAGACCACCCTGTCCTATTCCACTAACCAAGCAGTGTCCCCACACCCTTCACCTGGAACATGACCCCAGCCTGTTCTGGGGGTTTCCAGTTCCCCCTTAGTCCATGACCTGCCACCCTGTTCTGGAAAACGTTGACTATGATCCTCACCCTGACCAAGGGACACCTGAGTCATAGGAAGATTGCACCCTTGTACCCTTGCATCATATTCCAAAATTAGCACTGAACTATAGATCCAACCAATGACTGTTCTTTGCTTCTGTAAATCATGGCTTCTGCTAGCTCCCTTCCCTGATTGTGGTTTTTGTGATTTTAGCCTTTATAATCAAAGTCTGTACCCCCAAAGATCACTACTGATTTGAGTGGTGAACACTCTGGTAGTCGCGTGCTTGCTTAATAAATCCACATCTAAATTTATCTTGAACCCAGGTCTTGGCTCGCTCTTATTCTCTGCACAACAGTTATTGTTATTATTATTATGTAGCCAGATGGCACAGTGGATAGAGTACTGGGGCTGAAGTCGAGAATGATGGAGTCCTGATAAAACTGCCCCCAGTCCCAATATTCTAACTTCTTTATGGGCCCCACTGAGCAGGCATGTCCTGATTTAACCACACAATCTGACTTTAACTACACCATAGGCACCCAGACTCAATAGAGTCACTGTCCCTAGCTAGTTACTGCCCCCAGATCCAATTCACATATTTGAACTGGTGTGTTCTTCTGCTCAACCACAACCACATCATCCACTTAGCTCAAGACAGGACCACAATACTTAACTATCCATCTTAACCAGACAGAATCACAATAGCTAGCCAATCAGAGGGCAGCATGACCAAGATGTCTGACAACCAAATCATAAAAGGGACCCCTCCCCTATTACCTAATCTCTTAACAAATCCCTCCTGCCTTTTTAATATTCATAATCTATGTTGTGTAATCAGCATCACTCACTATAAAAATCCACCTTGATTTCTCTGAAGTTGCTGGTTCCTTTTGGAACTTAGCCTACTTCACGAGAGGCATTAATCTCAATAAATGCTTGTACTTGGATTAGAGGTGGTCTGACTCTGAATTCTTTAAGATGGTGCCTCCCAACACACCAGGAAACTGCAACAGGAAGACTCAACTTTGTGAGTTCAGATCTAGTGTCAGACACTTACTATCTCAATGAACTGGGGCAAGTCACTTGACCCTGATTGCCTCAGTTCTTCATCTGTAAAATAACCTAGAGAATGAAACAAAATGGAAAACTATTTAGGCAGAATGATACAATGGAAAGAGCACTAAACATCACAAGATCTGCATTCCAATTCTAATTCTGTCATCTACTACCTGTATGACCTTCAACAAGTCATTTAACATTTCTAGGTCTGTTTCTTCATCTGTAAAATGACAGGGATGGGAGGAGGGGACTGTAAGGGGACTGTGTCCTGTGCATTAAATGACTTCTAAGTTCCCTTCCAGTTCTATATTTATGATCATTTAATTATTTATTACCAAATTCATTCTTTAGAGTTTCTTTTAAATCTTTATTGCTCAGACCAAAATATGACTTTTAAAAAATAAAAACTTTGTTGTTAAGACTGTTAGCTTCCCCAGAAAGCCTGTGCTGCATTTAAGTTGCTGGTCTTAAGTAAACAGAAGAACTTAACTGTCCACACAGCTTCTACTTCAGGGCAAATGCTAGTACCACCATTCACTTCAAATTAGCATGTGGTCATTTATGGGACATAGTAACAAAAATATTTTCAAGGGAAAAACACACATTGGAAAGGGTGGATCTAATCAATGACAAAAACAATGCAGTTGTTATTTCACTTCAGGGGTACCTGTGGACAATTGGGATGAAATAGACCATCAGGGAAGCAGGATACATGAGTTATACAAGGGTTTCCAAGAAATTAGATAAGCAACAGAATTGAAGAACCCAGTAATATAATATTATTTATTAATTAATATAATATAATATGGCAGAACAAAAAAGCTGCTCAAAGTCAATGCAAGCTACCAGGAAACAGAAGACCTATAATATCAGAGGGAGCAGAATAAAGTTACAGGTGACCAAATGACTGGGCCACCAGTAACCAATCAGAAGCTGCAGAAGAATTTGAGGGAGAAAGAGCAAGTCTACCTTGTTACTGAAGAAGTCTAAGTTCACTATCTCAGTTTTCTCTGCTTTTCTATTCCTCTTAATAAAACAAACAAACAAAGCCACAATTCTCACTGAGTATGGCCAAGTAGATAATGGACGGTGGTAACTATAAAATGTAGGCTCACTATCAGAATGAATGAGAGCATTAACAGCAGGCAGTGATATTTCCCTGCTAATAATCAGTTGCCTCCCACCCATATACTACACACAGATATTGGGTATGGTTTTAACAGTATTTATACTTGCACTACTACACCTGTCAATCAATCCTAGTCAATAACCAAACAAATAGTTACCAATTCAATATATACTTAAGTTCCTCCTATGTGCTAGGCACTGTGCTAAACCCTGGGGACACAAGAAAAAGAGACAGTTCTTGCTCTCAAGCAGCTAACAATCTAATGGACAAAGACAACACATAAAAAAGAAGGCTGAAAAATGGGGGAGAGGGAGAATGTGAGAAGGTCACCAGAAGATACCTGGCATGGGGGCATAGGGTTTTTAGGGAAAAGACAGAGCTGCTGATGGAAAATGGAATTAGCTAAAACATTGTGAGGCTGCTATAATGGAAGTTCTTGAGCTAACACCGGAGAAGGAAAAAAAATGAACAATGGGACCAAATTGAGCAAACCAGGGCTAAAACACAATATTTTTCATAATTTAAAAATCACTAAGTCACTAACTCTAGGTTGTTGGGTTTTTTTTTGTTGTTTTTTTTTTTGTGGAGTTGTATAAACAAGATTTAAATTAGAGGTAGCTTGGTATAGTAGACTGAATGCTGGACTTGGAGTCAGGAAGAACTGAATTCAAATTTGACTAATGAGTGACCCAAGAAAAGTGACTTAACCTCCCTGAGCTTTCAGTTTCCTCATTTGTCAAAAGAGGTTGATAATAGCACTTACTTCATAGGGTTATTGTTCATTCACTCATTCATTCATTCCTATTATGTGCCAGTCACTGCTAAATGCTTAATATACAAGGGGGAGGAGAGAGGAACACCTCCCCCCAACCCCAGTCCCTGCCCTCAAAGAACTCATGTTTTAATAAGGGAGAAAACATGCAAACATGCACGTACATACAAGATAGATACAGTGTCTTTGGGAGCTCATTGAAGAAGGAAGGCATCCGTGAGGGAGGTAACCATGAAAAGCCTTTTTAGTAGATGAATTTTGAGCGCAGTAATGTTTAATAAATGCTTGTTGACTAATTTCAGAAGGGAGTGAGGGGAATAAGGAAAGGTTTCATTTCAGGGTGGCACTTGAGCTGAATCTTGTTGTTAGGATCAAATGAAATAATGTACCTGTAATCTCTCCCTCGATGTTGTTGCCATGGAACCTTTGATGGGGCAGAAGTGCTAGTGGTCAGACATTATCCAGAGTTCTCTGAGTTCCAGAGTTCTTGTCTGTTTGTTTGTTTGTTTGTTTGTTTATCTTAGCAAAGACTTCCTTCTGGAAGAGAAGCCATGCGAGAGAGAAGAGGAGGAGGAGAGGATAAAGGGGAAGAGGAGAGAGAGCAGAGGGAGGAAGAGGGGGAGTCCTTACCCTGGTTCTCCATGCTTCTTTCTATGGTGTAGCAGAGAGCTCCTGAAGTGAGGGATAATAAACAATAGAAAGTAGCAAAGAGGGTGAATTGTAAAGGAGAGCAAAGTAATGAAACTACCAAAAATCTAGTCCATAGTACCTATTACGTTTTCCTAGTTTCCCTGAAACACAGCCCACAGAAGCCACACTACATTTACCTTAACAGCCACTTTACCTTTAAGTAGCTCCTACCTCTGACCAGTGGCTAGGGAGAGATTAGAGAGAACAAATTCAGTTCCTCTCCACCGCATGTCATATTGTAGTTTGTTATACCTTATATTTACTGCCTGTTTGTGTTCTACATTATCTAAAATTGCTATTAAAATACATAGTAACTAATAATGATTTGTATCCAAACCCGTAAGTCCTCGGTTCCAGAGCTGAAGTTACCCAAAAGTGAGAGGAGATATTTCTCAGATCAGGAATATTGGAGAGGATTGGGGAGGGGGGGGAGGAGGAGGAAGGAGAGTAGTAAACCCAATAGAGTAATAACTTCTGCAATTTTAGTCAACTTGAGGTCCTCATACCCCAGACTGTTATTGAGCCTAGACAAAGAGGCATAAAAAGGAAGTAACCTAGTAGCAATGAGAAGCTGAAGCTGTATTTTTTCAGTTAAACACACCTACAGCACTCAGCCAAATTTCCACACTACTCTAATTATTACATAAATGTTACTGCTATTAGAAGCACTATTCTAGGAAAAATAAGCTCTTAGCCTTAGAGCAGGGGTGGGGAATCTGAGACATAGGAGGCCACATGCGGCCTTCTAGGTCCTTGGGTTAGAACTTTTGATTAGTCCAAGTTTTATAGAACAAATTCTTTTTTTAAAGGGGATTTGTTCTGTGAAATTTGGATTCATTCTAAGGTCTGCAATTGAGGACCCACAGGTTCCCCACCACTGCCTGAGAGTGTTTCCACTGATGCCCAAAGAGGACCAGAACGCTAGGAGAAGAAACAGTCTCAGAGATTGGTTTATAGTAGTTGTCAGGATTTGTTTACCCAAGGGTCTTTACCTTAGGCAGGTATTTCCAACTACCTAGTTGGCCTGGGCTGGATATTTTCTGATTCGTTTCCTGTTTAACAGAAGGGAATTTCTGAACCTGAAGGTGTAAAGCTGGTTCAGTCATAAATCCTTTGCTCTTAGTGACTCAAATCTCATCTCCTTCCTCTTCAATGCTATTTTTTCAGTTCTTAAAGGATTACCTAAACTTTTGACCTTGATAACTGATTATTTTTAATATATTACCTACCTGCAAATATCTCCATTCTCCTGGTTTTTGTCTCATTGCCTAGATTCTAACTTCATGCTTCTTCCCTTGACTCTCCCTTGTCATATGCAGCCTAATCCTCACTTGCCCATATGGTTCTAACTACCAGCATTCATTTAGTATCTTGTTATTCTGTTTTGTTGGTGATAGATCCTCTATTTTGCCTTGATGATATTGGAGAATTTCTCAAATGAAAGATCCTAAGATCCAGCTGGAGAGTAAATGCTCCCACATTCATCCATTTGACTGGAGGTCAATAAATCAAGAGGCAAGATTGGAAGATAAAAAAGTTTAATTAGTACCAGCTGACAACCAGTTGCCAGGTGGCTAGAAACTGAAGAAAAAAGGGAGTTACACCCATATAGAGTACAGTATAGGATTTTACATAGCCTTAGGACAGATGGCAAAAGGAATGTGAATCTGCTGTCATTTTCCATATTTGAGATTTTGAGTAATAGGGGCAAGAGGTTAGGTGATTTGGAAGGGGGTGGGTGGGAGATTTTACGATTTTAGTTGCCTAAAATCAGGTTTTTTTTTCTGGTTTCAAAGTTTCTTTGTACTTAATCACTTCAGACCATCTTGGTGGTGCTGGAGGCCTCTAATTAATCCTATCAGAATATCTACGTGGGACCAGTCTCCAAGATAGTGGAGGCCTTCCTTTGAGCTAAAATTGAAATAGATAGAATACAGATTGACAGTCTTTGTCTTCTATTTACAGAACCCTGGAGGCTTGACTTTGTTCTCTAAGGCTCACAGAACAAAGGTTTTATCCATTTCCTCCACAAGGGCTATTATATTGTCCTGCTCTAACCTGACTTGATACTACTTATATCTCTAGTATTAACAATTGTATTTCTTTTCTGCTCCCTGCAATTACAAAAGAAGTAAAACTGTTAACATAATGTAATGGATTTGAGTTAATTTATTGTTGGAGTTTCTTTAGAAAATTTTAGAGTCTTAAAATGCAAAGATCTTTGTTTTCATACTATTCCCTATCTGAAAGTATAACAGGAAACTGAACCCTTCTCATCCTGAATCAAGGAGGACTGGTCTATGATTCTAGTCCTTACCAGCTTGTATATCCTCCTTAACTCATAAAGTTCCCTCATAGACTTTGGAGCACATGTAAATATTCTGTAACTGGTTCGTCTGTTAACCACATTGTATATAGGATGCTTTTTGACTGCAAAGTCAGAAGTTTGGGTACAGTCAAAACATTTCAGTTGCCCTTACCCCTTCTTTCCCTTACTATGAATCCCAGCTAAAACCAAGCATGAGGGCCAGAGAAAATGCTCAGAGTCTAGGTATGTAGTGTCTTTTTCATGGAATAGCTAGAAGATCAGTGTTATTGATTTAAAGAATATGTGGCCAGGAGTAAGGTATAAGAAGGTTGGAAAGGTAGGAGAGGGCTGGGTCAGGAAAGAGCTGTGAATGCCATACAGAAGATTTTGTATTTGATTCTAGGGACAAAAGGGAACTATTAGACATTAAGAATGTTGGAGTTTGGGGCAGCTAGGTGGCACAGTGACTAGAGCGGAATTAGGAGTAGGGGAGTTCAAATCTGGCCTCAGATACTAACAAAACAAACTAGCCATGTAACCTCGGGCAAATCACTTAACCCCAATTGCCCTACCTTCCCACATCGAGTCCAAAAAGAAAAAAAAAGAATGTTGGGTGAAGAGGAGCCCCAAATTACCAACATGCCGGGTCCTGCGGAAAGAATTCCACTCAAGTCTTCTCAGCCAAGGAAAAAGTAAAGTTTATTGAAAGTTCAAGTTCGAAAGTAACCTGGCCCAAGGGCTCGTTTATCCACGGAGATGTCGAAGTAACGAGCCCTTGGGCCAGGTTACTTTCGAGCTCTTTGCAGACAAGGTTCCAAAGACAGCAGAAAACTTTTATGCTCTGAGCATTGGAGAAGAAAGGATTTGGTTACAAGGGATCCTGCTTCCACAGAATCATTCCTGGGTTCATGTGCCAGGGTGGTGACTTCACACGCCATAATGGCACTGGTGGCAAGTCCATCTATGGGGAGAAATTTGCTGATGAGAACTTCATCCTGAAGCATACTGGTCCTGGCATCTTGTCCATGGCAAATGTTGGACCCAACACAAATGGCTCCCAGTTTTTCATCTGTACTGCTAAAACTGATTGGTTGGATGGCAAGCATGTTGTCTTTGGCCAAGTGAAAGAAGGC